>JALBCR010000095.1:0-163826 GCA_030710515.1 Abscondita cerata
TGCACGCATATGTTGCCTGCGCGCCCAGCCGTTTGCGTATTAAATGCAATCCAGTGGCTCAAAACGTCGATATTAGTTATTTACCGAGTTACAACCAAAATTTAAAAAATGATACAGCTTCATGTTTAACTTAAAATATCTCGAAAATATTGACTTAATCGTTATAGGAAAAGAGTACATTATTTACTTAAAAATGATTGGAGAAGTGAAAAATTCTACTAGAAATTGTACTATCCCCGCCAGTGACGTATAATTTGGGGACGATTAACCGGTCACTTACTCCTATCGTACGCCTCTGGTAGTCGACAGAAATGTTTGTTTAACTTAATTTAGAAGGGTGTACAGTATCTACACTTCCTGCCAAATAGGAAATGGATACGTCAATTAGTTTTAAAATACTGAGAACAAATAGTTTTAAATTTTAAACAAAACACCCTGTAAGTTAGTAATGAGCGACGTTTTATCTAGGTGTTTTGGGTTAAATCTTCATAATTTAAGGTCGGGATTCTAGTGTTAATTTATTTCCAAATAGCAATGAATCACCCTGTATTGTTCAGTCTTTCATTATCACGTTCATGTTCTTCATTTGCTTTTCGACGTTTTTAATTTTCCATATTCTTAATTTCATCTTTGGTAAAAAAAAATTAATACTGATAAAACCTCTGAGAAACCGACCCGTAGCTCTGTAACGTAGAGTGGGTCGCAGGAAGAGAAACGAACAGCCTAGTTGAAGTCTTTTAAAGCGGCATCGGGCTCCACCTACAGGATCTTAGTAATTATCCTTAAGCAGTAGTTTAGAAATATATAGCCCTAGTATGGCGAACTTCGTACGTTATGCAAATACACAACGTTTAAATTAGTACCAAAAAAGAACAAATGATACAACTACTGTAAATGCCCTTAAGTTTACAAATTTTAATTGGTGTCTTAAAAATAATGTAAATCGTAATTTTCATTTAAATAACGTTCCATAGATGCACAAAGACGCGTTTTAAAATAAAGGCGATTTCACCGTACAATTAATAAAAATAAATACTTAAAACTTAACTTATCTGATGTATATCAGTGACAGCTTGACAAGAACGGTTACATATCATGACCACCTAAGATTGGACTGGTTATCTATGTGATATCGGAGAGTCTCCCCAGATGGGTGACCTAAGTTATCGGTGACAAGAGGGTACCCGATCAAAGGTCCATATGGCATACACCTCAATCAAATTTTAATTTAAACTATAAAACTATTTCTGATTGACAGACCATTATATCAAATCTCTGATTTTTGCTGTTACTTTTAATAACAATAACTAATTTTAATTTATATGAAATTCAGTGATCAGGGATTTGGACTTATTATTATATTGACTTCAACTATTTATATACTTATTTTATATATTTTGTTGTTATGCTTTGTTCAAGAAATGTAAGTGACGATAAAGCTGTTTTTTGATTTTATTTTTTGATTTTATTTAATTACAAACGTTGATGTTGACGTTCAAAGAAAGTACATAATTCGGCAGTAAAATATTTTAAATCTTTCAGGGAGAAAATTTAACATGCTGATTACTGATTTACAGTCAACTTACGACGTTTACCAAAGTTGCTGGATTAACTCCTCCCCCAAAATATGTTATAGAAACTCACAAGGACATATCTGCGACAAATTACAACATTTTAACCGTTTAATTAGAAGAACTATAGTAATTATCTAAAGGAGTTCCATCGACACACGTCCGTTCACGCCAATTTTATAAGAGAAATGAAAGGTTCTATTTAAGCACGCGTACAGTATTAACAAGTACTTGTAGAAATATTAGCAAGTACGTTTGGTTGTCTGCCGCCAAAGACCAAGGGCACCGTAACAAACAGAAACTTCGAAAAGTAGTTCCGAGAGAAGAATGTTAAAAAAATACCGTCACAACACATTAAAACTTTTATAGGTTTTACATAAGAAAGTATTGCTGTAAATCTCACAAAAAGATCAGTAAGTGTTCAAACCAAAATAATTGCATAGGCAAAGATCAACTTCTAGTGTAAAAGCGCTTCGGATAAACCACACGGTAAACGAAGTATGACAAGTACAGAAATTACAAGTACGTCTATTAGCCTGGTAGGTATTAGGGACATCAGATTTGGTATTAAAGAAATCTTTACAGTAGCGCAAAAGTATACAAAGGTGTTCCATTAAAATTCTAAAAATGATATCACGTGACACAAATGTTACGTTTCAACAACGTCATTTTACATACAATTTACTACCCACTGTTTATAATTGCCAAATTTCAATATAGTAGTTTAGATTACAATATATTTAGTACCCGTCAGTAACTGTATTCTTCAGATTTCTTGAAAAAGTTTGCACTACTACAGCCGAAACGTCAGTTAATGAATTAACTTGTTGTTATTGACTTAAAATTCTTCTCCTATTGAAGGTCTAACGTTGTTAGGGATCTATAGAAAAAATAGATTCGTTATATTCAGCGCTATATTTCAATTCACTTACGGTATGTAAATCAATTATTGTTTAGTATTATAAAATTTATAAACGGTTCTCTAAGTCTTGTAATTATATGGATTTGTCGTATTGCAGAAATTATTAAGCAAAATCAATATTTTCAGCCTGCAATATTTCATTGCGGTTAGAGTTTACCCTCACAAGGTGGCCCTATGGTAAGAAATCGCTTACGTGTTTTTTATCTGTGTTTAGGTTAAACATACTAATTTATATGAAGATACGGTGGTGCTTTGGGCATGTGTTTTTTGATAAGCTAACAGTTTCTATATAATTACTGCACCCACGTCGGTCGTAGCGATTATTTAAAGCTGGTCTTGTACCGCCCGATCTTGCACCTAAAATAATTTTTTTCTTGTACTAATTTAATTTGTATTTCAAACAAACGTACAATCTTAACTATCACAAACGTTATTTCTTCATTCCTTCATCTACTTGCGTGATTCCTTTTTCTTATGTTTATGTTGTAATTTGTAACATACCTTGTACTATTTTCCTTTTATTTCACGCAATTTATTACTTTCTTCTTCTCAATCTATGGGTGGAAATATACTAAGTGACATAGAAAGAAGAACACAGTAATAATGAATATTTTGTAAATTTTTTTTGGGAATATATTTGTTTATGTTAAGATAAAAAACGATCAGTTGTTCAGCCATATTGCTCTAGCGGTTGTTTTGTTAACCTCATTCAAAAATCCATAAAACAATGAATTAAGCATTTGTAAATACAGTTGCATTTAAGCGATTTCAATTGCATTTCAAAGAGCTTCTTTAATTCAATCACAATGCCTCTAGTGCGAAGACGCCATAATTTTCGGCAATTAAGCGAGTTTGATAGGGGTAGAATTGTGGGATTGCGTGAGGCTAGTTTGTCTATGAGAGATATAGCCGCTAGAACGCAACAGAGTTTAAACACTGTGGCAGTCTGTGTTTGGGCATGGAACCAAGAGGGCCGTACACAAAAGAGCGAGAGGTACAGAACGTCGTCGAAGAACCACAGAACGCGAAGATCGCCGTCTTAGACTATTGGCTTTACAGGACCGCTTTTCTTCTACACAGGCGATTGCGGACCAGTGGTTTGAAGAACATGGAAGACCGATTGGGATGCGTAGCGTTTATAGACGGATAAGAACCTTTAGGCTCTTTTCATACGGTCCCCTTTTTGTGCTACCAGTGACTCCAGAGCATCGACGTTATCGTCTAGCGTGGTGTAAAGAACGGGCAAATTGGGACCAAGAATGGAATTCAATTGTCTTTAGTGATGAATCCAGATTCTGTTTGGGTATGCATGACGGTCGTGCAAGTGTGGGAAGACGGCACGGTGAAAAACAAGATCCCCAATTTTCTGTGAATAGGCATGTGCACCACACAGTTGGAGTTATGGTATGGGGAGCTATTGCTATTGGTAACATGACCGCTGCGCGCTACATCCAGGAGGTCGTAGACCCCATATTGTACCTTATGTTCAGACCATCCCCAACAACACATTCCAACAAGACAACGCACGACCTCATGTTGCTAGGGTTTCTTTGGCTCATTTTGAGGCCAATCAAATTACTTTGTGGCCACCAAGATCTTCCGATCTTTCGACCATCGAGCACGTCTGGGATATTATGGGAAGAAGATTACTCAATTTACCTCACCCTGCACAAACTCTAGCGGCTTTGCAGCATCAGTTACAGATAGCATGGAATGAGATACCTCAAGAAAAAATTGATCACCTCATTAGAAGTATGCCCAGACGTGTTAATGAGTACACAAGACATCGTGGTGGAGCAACACATTATTAAGTTTTTGAAGAAGTTAACAGTTTAATTTTTATCAAATTGTGATCGTTTACTAATCTAATTCGTATACACTAGTATACCAAAAATTGTTCAAATAAATTTATTATTACTGGGTGTTCTTCTTTCTATGTCACTTAGTATAATTACATAACTTGACTAATTATTTTTGACATTAATATTCCTGGTATTATCATATTCTTTGTATTTTCGATTTATAAGCAACCTTCTTATTTTACTTCGCTTTATTTTTCCCCAAAATTGATGCTTGGATTTATTCCATTATTATTATAAAATTTACGTCCTCCTAATTCATTAAATATGTGATTGCTATTTCAATACATATATTGCAATGAATAAATATTGAGATGGACACGCATCTGTCGATTGATAACATTTTTCGGAAACAAAATTTCCACTTCACATATTTATTTCATTAAAAAGTTAGTTTTTTATAATTTCGATTTAGTCTTGAGTGTTTGAACAGATTTTGTTTAAGTTAATTTTTAAGAATATTACCGGTACGACCTTTATCGTGAAGGTTTCGTTACGACAAGAAGATTTATAGTGTGTGCATTGAAATGAACAGTCACAGACTATAGAAAAGGTTTAACTGGAAATTAGTGTGTGTGTTTTTCAAGAAAAACTGTAGAAAATTTCGATATTTTGTGAAAATTGGTACCAAAACAAAAACAATTAAATTGGTATAAGAATCGACTAGATAACAATTTATAGACATTTTCAGGGGTCGTAAATTATAAGAAAGGTATGAAGAAACGCGGAAAATTAAGAAATCTCCAAATAAACGACGAAAATTATAATTCACAAGGTTGCTTGACTTCAACCGCGTGACGTAGGCAAATACCTTCAAAACGCTACAGCAGAATGGTATAAACATATAAACATTTTCTGATGGGATTTTACGACCTTTTGTTTGATGATAATATTTTATTTAACTTCAAAATTTTAATTTTTGGGCTCCATTCGATTGTCTTTTTTTCCTAGAAAAACGGCACAGGAAACATTAATTATCAAAGAGATATTATTAGTATGGGGGAACGCAAAAATTTCCCAATTTACCATAATAAAGCATGTTGGTCTTCATGTTCAAAACAAAATTTGCAACGTAAACGGATATTACATAAAAGAATTCCGCTACTTTCAAGTATGTGTTAAAATCAGTGTCATCGCTAAAATTATAAAACAAAAGGAAACTACACGTAAAAAATAATGGTTGCTGCAAGTGAAACTTCGTATTAAAAATTTAATTAAATCCACCTCAGCGAATTTTAACAAGGAACCTATGATAATATTAAGGTCATTAGCACAATTGTATTAAATCTAAGAAAAATGAGTTGTTCTCGGTTGTCAAATTTGTAAACATTAATTACGTATAACGTGCATTAAGAGTTTTGGTTAATGTCATTAATGTTAGTAACTTTAGTTGGTACCAAAAGTAAATAACTAGGGTTTTAATTTTAAAAACACAAAATAGATAATTTTAAATGTGTTTGCATGTTGGGTCATGCGCTCATTTATAAATTACTTCAGTTATTGCCTAAAATTAAATGATAAATTTTATTATTTATATGTTTATTTTCCTTTTGACATATGTAAAGAAAAAGAATGTCTAAAAGCAACCAAAACAAGTGACAAATGGCGGTTATTAATTAATAATTTAAGATAACTGCGGATTGCAGATTCTGGTCATTCGGTACATTATTTTAACTAAAGTAACGTTTTTTAATTAAAAGTTATTAACCAATTTATTAAAATGTTAGTCATAGTAAATTCAACTATGTACAAGCATAATAAAATTAAATTTATCGACCCTGAAATATAATTTTATTTTACAAAATTAAGCAATTTAAATACAATTATTATTAAAACAATTTCAGGAACACAGGGCAATATTTTACGATTAATCAAATCAATATACAGGGTGTCCCAAACAAAGTGGCCTATTAGACGTTTATGAAGAAGTAATCGTATTTAAATTTTGAAAATTTGTGAGAATATATAATTTATACTGATCTTTAATTTTAAAATATTTACGGCACAACCGGAAGTGCAATATAAGTAAAACTATTTTACAATTAAAGATCAGTATGAATAATATATTATCACAAATTTTCAAAATTTAAATACGATTAGTTCTCCATAAACGTCTAATAAGCCACTTTGTTTGGGACACCCTGTATATCTCATATTTTCACGCAACACTTTTTTTTTAATTTATAATATTTAGATATCTTACTTCTTCGCCCTCATTTTCTAAATTCTTTAGTGTCCTTAATTTCTAGTTTATTTCTTTTCACATCCTCAACAGATTTCTTTATCTGAACGATTTCATGGCTTTTACTTATGGTATTAATTTAAGTATAATTATCTTTTAATTCATTTTTGACTTCACTTCTTTCTTCATTAAATATTTCTTGTTTAAAATTATTTTATTTTCTTTTAGTTCAAAACGTTTGAAAATAACAAAAGCACACATAAAAACAAACTCTTTAAACAGAACTCCACATCGTTCCCAAACTAACGAATGTGAAAAACGTGAAACTTTTGATAGAAACATTGAAAATAATAAGTACTTTAAGTAACTACTTTCTAAAATGTTACAAAATTTATCTTGACCTTAAAATTCGGAAAGTACCATGAAGGTAGTTTATCATTAACGTAAGTTGTTGGATTAGAATTAGATCACAATCGTCCATAATTTACTACTTCTTCAAAAAATTTTTGTATTTGAAATAACATCGGGTGGAAATATGTAATTAATGATATAAAAGTCATTTTTTTGGAAATAACAGATGTATTTAAAATTCAGCACTCTGATTTATTCAAGAATATTAGAAGCGTTTTGCGCAAAATCACATCGCTCTGATACTAATAAACGTGAAAAAATTTATGAAAAGTGTGTAGAAAAAATGTAAAAGATTGAAGCTTTGTAAAAAAAAAACATCTAAATAGCTGCTACGTAATTTATTATTGACCTTAAAATTCAGGAAGTTCTGAGTTTAACAATGTACTTAAGCCGTTGGAGAGAAAATAATGGTCATAGAAAACACATCATGGACCGATTCTTAAATCGTTTTTTAGATTACATCTAGAACAATTTTTCTATAAAAATAAATAACTAAATTAGTGAAAAATGTAGAGAAAAACATCAGGCAAAATAATTTCTTTTCGGTGGTTTTATTGTTAAATGTAATTTACGCTATTAAACAACCCTTTCAAAATATGTGAAAAATGGGCTTGATGTAATATCGTACGTGACTAAGTGTTAATTTAAAATATAAGATAAACCCTCACATATGTATACATAGAATAAAATGTGTTCAAGTAAATATATAGTTTCAAAATAAATGCTGAAGCGAAATTTCCGTTTTAATTGCCCTACTTAGTATTTTAATAATTGTAATGCGCGCGTATGTTCTTGTTTCGCAGTTGTTAAGTAAACGTTATCAAGTCCGAATTGTCAAATAAAGCGTTCTTTTAGATTTTGCAAAGCGCACAGAAACATCTTAATTAAGTAAAGGTTGCCTAAATAAATGCCTTCTTTTAAGTTTTCGAGCAGTAAAAGTTTGTTCAACAACGCAGACACGGACACAAAGGTAATAAAAATCGTCTAAATGTATCGGGTAATTAAAAAAGCGGCAATTGTTATAATTCTTGAAAGGCGTTTCGTAGAAGTGCTGATTTCGCTCGGTGAACAGTAGCTGCAAAACTTATTGCGATGGCCTAGTGACGCTCGTAATATCGCAAGAGGCGGCATAATCTCCTGATGCTAATCTGCGGCCGATCTCCGCATGTACGAGAGAACAAGAATGAGGATAACCGAACAGGTGAAAGAAAGAGATAGATTTGTCACATCATGGCCTCCTGTTGTAATTAAGGGTGGAGGAGACGGTCCACTAGTTTACCGGACATTTCTGATAAGACTAAATGCGGCGCACGACATACGAAGACGAACGGTCAACTAGAGAGTTACATCATTGAAGGTTACAATACTGCAGATATTTTTCTCCTTCATTGTAAGATCCTTTTGTTTTCGAATGTTTCTTTCTGGTTTATTTTAAATTTTATCTGGAATTAGATAAGTTGAGCTTTTGTAACATATAACTAAATATAACTCAACAGTATCAACACCAAATTGATCCAAAAATCGATATTTCTCAAAGATGCATGTAACTACTAAAAAGTAAATTTAACGCAGATGTCTTTTTGTGTGACATATCAACGCCACAAGTTTTCATTGCTAAATAACTGCATCGTTATACCAGTATCTGTTTATAAATGTTTCGTATTTTTAAAATGTATATACTTCAATGTATATATTATGAATTAAATTAAAAATTCTACTTTTAGTGTAATTGTTAGTGTTGGTGTTCATATTTTTAATGACAATTACACGCTTAGCTTACAAGATTATAACAAATTATACTGATTGACTATAAAGGGAACATTTATTCAATTAAAAAAATACAACTGATTACCTACAAAAATCGACAACTTAATTATGATATACCTGAAAAATTACTCATTGGGTATGTTTCCAAGATTTCAAAATCACTTTTTTACTAATGCGATCCATAGAAAACGCTATTTTGTTAAGAAAAACAAGTGTTTTGCAATATTTAGGTTGTTTTTCAAATTATTATTTAAAGTTTAAAAGAGTTATTAGCTTTAAATTTGTAGTATTTTACCTCCATTTTCCATAACCATGAGTAAGTAGTTACCAAATTCAAACCTACAAATTCAGTGACCTTCTTAAATCTTACGATAAATACTTGAAGATAATTTTGTAATTAAGTAGTTTCAGACTTGTTAATCAAATATTTGCTTATAAATTTTGACAGCAAATCCATGTACGAAATAAGATTTTTATTTATTTATTGTAAAATTCAAGAACGCCAATTAATTTGTAGTTTCAAACTGACCCGAGATCATTTACAAATAGTTTACGTGTTACATATTGCAGTGATTGTATAATGTCATAATTGTAATGTATAGATGTAAATAGAGATTTAATGTCTAGTAGTAAGATATTGAATTATATCTTGTATGTTAAGAAGATATATCGATGTGTGAGCGTACGTGATCGAGAGAAGTGAAAGTGGGGAAAGAGGCCCTCTCGGGCAGTAGAGAATGATAGATGTGTAATTTTGAGTCAATGCAATAAATAATTAATACGGAATGTTCTTCGCCAATTATTGAAAGAAGTGTTGTGGTTGTAATTAATTAACCCACTTAAAAAAACGGTTTAATAAAAATCAGGTAAAACTGCTCATTGTTGATAAAGCCCGCGAAGTCTTGTAAGCCTGCGAAGTAGTGTTGACAATAAAAACCCATAAAGTTCTTGATCAAGGAAGCTTAAACAATTATAACCAAAATGGAACAATAAGGAAAAGTTAAAGAAAGCAGTCCAGGTTCAAGAGGTCACTGCTTATAATCGTGAAAAGGTTGCACGTACACGTCGAATAGATTTACAAAGTTAGTTTAACAGCATATGTAAATCTGTGTATATAAATTAAATCAGATGGTAACTAATTATAAATTTCGCAAACCCGTGTTAGTTAGGATTATATTTATATTTGTAAGAATTATACGTTTGATTATTTTGTAAAATTATAATTTTGTTCATCCTTAACCACGTTATTGTTATTAAGAATCCAAGTTTTAGAATGTTATCAACCAAAGAATTTTGAACAAAGAAAGTTTCATGCTTATATTCAATATACAATTATATTATTCAACACAAAAATGCAATCATCGCAATATGTGTAAAATCGACTTAGTGACGCTTCTTTACTCTAGTTAGGTAATATTGTTTGTAATCACTATAATTTACTGGTACATGTTTATAAGGCAATCCAACGCTCTAACCTCTAATAACACAAGAAGCTTATTGACGATCGCGGTAAAACAAATATATCATAGCGAGAAATTGTTACTGTAAGCAGGTGCAGTTAGGGTTAGTTTGTTGTTGTTAACCATCACAAAAAGGAGACAGAACCGTTCAAATATGATTAAAAAAAAGAAAGTAACAAATGAAATGGCTTGGCAGAACGACGGAAGGCAAAATCATTTTGAAAATATTAAATGAAGAGTTACTTTATGAAAATCCTTCATTATACAAAAACTTTCTAAGAATGAATAAGAAATCATTTGACAAGCTATTGACCATAGTTGAACAAAATGTTATCAAATGATTATCTACGCATGCGCAATCTATTGTATGCAAGAATTTAGGACTTGTTTCAAAGATCTCTTTAGAGAATACTATAGAGAGCAACTCCTGATCAGGAACTTCAATTATACGACTTGAACACCGTCATATATGGAATTACTGCAGTTAGTTTTCTTGCTACCCGTACATTGTATCTATTTGGTCTTGAACAAAAAAACTCAGACCCTCTCGTTTCTAAAGTTTTATGCAACGACTTTTATGTCGACGATCTTTTAGCTGGTTGTGCCACTTTAGAAGATCCTCAATCAATTTGCGAAAATTTACTTAAGGTTCTTGCTTCAGGATTTATTCAAATTTGATCAAATTTTGAGAATACGAATCTACAAAAACTCTAGGTTTATCATGCCAAGCTGACACAGAAGATTTAAGTTTTGCTATTTGCGAATTCTTCTACACCAAAATTACAAAGTGGACTATCTTGTCCGAAACCACCCAAATTTTCGATGCACCATACTACCAAAACTCATTTTGTAACAATTGTGGCTTCAAAAACTGACTTGGGATGAATCGATCTCCTTAGATACACATCATAAATGGATACGATTTCGTACAACACTTAAAAATTTGCGTACGTTAAGGATACCTCGTCATACAATTTCCATTAATTACAAATCCATTCAACTGCATGGGTTTTCTGACGCTAGCGAACAAGCGTATCAAGCCTCTGTGTATCTTCACTTTGTGACTACAGAAAGTGAAGTCGTTTGCCACTTACTATGCTCTAAATAAAAAGTTGCACCATTGAAATCATTGTCAACAACGTGTTAAAATCTTTAGATGTTAGAATCGTTCACTCATTTCTGTGGGCTGATTCCACCATTGTGCTAGGATGGATAAATACATAGCCTCACTTGCTAAAAACTTTTGTCGTTCACAGGATCACAGAAATACAAAACCTTACGACAGCCGCTAGTTGGATGCACGTCCCCACCACCGAAAATTCTTCACATTTAATAGTTAGAGGAATTTCACCATGCTGTGGTGGAATGGACCTACTTTGTTACTATTAACTGCTCGCCACTGGGTGTGGAAACTTTGCCTGAGTTAAAAAATGCCATAACTCTTTTAATTCTCAAAAATGTGTTATTTCTTTCAAACAATTTTCCAATTTAACAAGGATGGAAAGAACAATTGCTTATTGTCTACAATTTATACACAATGCTTCGCATAAGGCGGAGTGGCGCCTAATTCCTTCCTCATCACAGATGAAATTAAAAGGGCTCATACTTGCTTAATTAAAATTGCTCAGTCAGAGTCTTTCTGTCGGGAGAGAAAAACTTGGAATCGAAAAACCAGGTTAGTTCAAAAAGCGTAATACTGAGTTTAGACCCATTTAAAGGCATCATACGTGTTGGCGGTCGTTTGCAAAATTCTTATTATGATTTTGAGAAAATGCATCCCATTCTTCTTGATGGATCTCATATTTTTAAAAGGTTATTACTGCAAAGTGAACATGTTCGATTATTACATGCGGGTCCTCAAATGCTAATTTCGTCAAAACCTGAAATATATTGGCTATTGCGCCGAAAAGTTTGGCTAAAAAAATAGTTCACTCGTGCGTGCGTTGCTTCCGTGCTGCTCCTAAGGTAGTTCAGCTCTTGTTAGGATCCTTACCAAAAGAAAGAATTAATCAGAATTTTCTGTTCAATATAGTGAGTACCGACTATGCTGGCCTATTTACTGTAAAAGACAGAAAGGGACGCGGTGCGAAATCCAGCAAATGCTATATTTCCTTTTCGTATGCCTAATTACAAAGGCGGTTCACATTGAATTAGTGACCGGTTTGTCACCTAACACTTTTATATCTGCACTCAGGCAGTTTGTGGCTCGCAAAGGTAAACCGTCGAAAATATACTTAGACAATGGAACGAATTTTGTTAGTGCAAATATCACAAGCTGCAGCGCAATCTGGTATAGTTTGGCATTTTAATTCACCATATGCGCTATATATGAATGGCTTGTGCAAAGCTGGCGTTAAAAGCATTAAATATATCTTAATGCGAGTAGTCGGCAATGCTTTGCTCACTTACGAAAAACTGCTCACAGTACTGATTCAAATAGAGTCTATATTGAATTCAGACCTTTAACCCCTCTTTCATCTGAACCAAATGATCTCTCTCCTCTTACTCTGGCTCACTTCATGATTGGGATGTCAATGTTGTTTTAATTTTTTCTGACACTCTTAACCATAAGTGCATGATCAACAAAGTTTTTTGTTTCGCCACTGTTATTGCCTTCTAATCATTTGTTATAAGAAACATCGACAAAAATATGTCCGTTTGTTTTGTTTTTCATCTTAGTAAATCTCATTATCAAAAAAATCTGGAAACCCTATCATAAAAGTGGACGCGAGCGTTACAATACATTAAACCACATAAACTGGGAATGCGATATTCACTTTGACAAGAAGTCTTGGAAACTTATCATTAGGGAAAAGTAAAGCTTGTGAGATTTTGTTTAAGAGTGTAAACTTGGTCTAATGCCAATAATGTATAATAAAGAGGGTGGTGTTGTTTCTGAAGTTTGCTATACAGAGTATTAGTAAGATGACGTATGTAACTGCACATTCATATTGTCTATTTGACATATAAAAAATTTTCGAGATTCAACAACAGGTTTTTGGAAAAATAATGGTGAAAGAAGCATGTAAGTACTTGTCAGTATAAGTGAGTTTGCGATACACTGAATGACCAATTCTTTGTTAGGTTTCCGGGCAAGGCAGTTACAATGGAAGAGAATGATTTCTCATAACAACAGCATGCGTTTAATTGTGAACTCAAGAAACGTACCTGAGGAAGAGCAACTACATGACTAAACAAGAATGTGTCATTAACATATCTAAACCATACTTTCGATTTCAACAACAAAGTCACTAAGGCAATAGGTTCAAAATCTTTCATAAAAATGTTGGTGACAACGGAGATAAAAGAAATGTCAGATATATAAAAGATCCATCAAAGTGACTCAAAATATAGTGTTTTTCGGCAACTTTCGTTCCAGAGCGGTAAAAAGTTACAGTTTTTTAATATATTGTAACGGCTACTGTTTAAATAATTTAAAATACGGTTATCATGTTTTGTTGTTAAAAAAATGAATTATTATTATTGTTATTATTATCAATATATCAATTTCAAACTTGTTATTTTTTATTTAATAGTCTAATTCATAATAACAATCAATTATCTATTGTGCAAAAATATTACTATTTACGTATGGCACTTATTGGAACTGCAAGTCAAGCCGTAAAGTCATTAGAAATTTCTTCAGATAATTACGAGTTGCATACAATGCTCTGTATAAACAGTATTCTCAATTACTAATGAACAGTCATATTAAGTCTTTGTTTAATTTAAAGGATACCCATGAAAATTAGTCAGGATCCACAACCCATTTTACAATTGATTACTATCAGTTAATTTTTCAGTGAGTAGCTTCATTTTGATGAGACGCACCTTCTTTTCTCTTACAAAATTCTCGAATGTGGTAGCTAACAGGGGTAGGAGGGATAAAATATGTCGATTTGACGAATATTGAAAAGAATTTTAAATTTTAAAACCTGATTCGAAAAATAAAATGTTAGGTTTAAGCTGGAACAGTGTTACTGATACTCTTACATATGAAATAAATACAACTTAGATTTGCCGATAACAAACAACAAATATTGTCACCTATTTCAAAAATATTCGACTATGGTATGGTATGGTATCTTGGGATTAGCGATTGCCTGACGATGATTTTGAATACCAAACATTTTATACAAATTACCTATAGTTAACAAATTGGTAATTGCCCGTTTAACATTTTCAGATGCATCAGAAAAAGCTAGGGTGCTTGTGCACGTACTATTAAAACTTTAAAACTGTAACAGTTAATTTATTAGTAACAAAAAGTAAAGTAAATCTTTCAAAACAGTTAACTATACCCAAATTAGAATTAAGCGGTGGTCTAATAGCCGATGTGTAATTTGGATAGATTTCTCAATTTTATTAGGATGGTTAAAATTACCTACTTATAAATTAATGTCGTTGTATAGCTAAGTTACAAGAAAATGTAAATATTTCTGAGTGGCGACATGTTAACACGCGTGATCACTCCTGCTGATCTTCTTTTAAGAAATGCTTTACTATCATAACTTATAAATTTTAATATGTGGTGGAAAGGCCCAAAATGCGTAATACACCCAAAATATTGCTGACCTATTACAAAGATAAACTATATTTCTTTATCAGAAATAAAGAAAAAATATCACGTTTTTATAACGCTTTCTCAGTTGCCGATAATAAATTTTGAACATTTTCTAATGTAAATAGATTAATTTGTTCTGTTGCATATGTGAAACGATTTATAAAAAATCCAAAAATAAACCAAACCAACGAACTCTTGTAATCTTAAGTTTCGACGGGTTAAAACAATCGCATAATATTATAATTAAAATTGTGCAAAAAACAAAATTTTCTGATGAAATAATATCTTTAAAAATAAAAACCGATTTTATCAAAAAATAAAATTTTAAAACTTGATGCTTTTGGACAAAAATGGAATGTTAAGAGTAGAAGGTAGATTAAATAATTCCAGTTTTGCGTATTCAAAAAAAAACATCGCTTGTTATTACCTAATAAAAATTACGTGACTGATTTAATTATTAAAAATACTTATGATTTAACATTACATGATGGACCTCATTTAACGTTAGCCGCTCTCCGTGAACGTTATTATGTATGTAGAGTAGGGATGCTTGTAAGTATTATTCGTGGTTGTATAAATTGTTTTAAAATAAAACCCTCGCAATTTTATCAAGTCAAAATGGGAAATTTACCTGCAGATCAAATTTCTGTTTCATTTCCTGTCGAAATTTGTGCTATTTATTACGCGGGTCAATTTTAATAAAACAAAAATCAGGGCGAGTCGCAAAATTATGAAATCATACGTTTGTTTATTTGTTTGTAATTCTACTAAAGCCGTACATATTGAATTGATAACAGATCTTACTACTAACAAATTTTGACCGCATTTACGGTTTGTTGCTAGAAGAGGCATTCCTTATAAAATAATTTCTGACAATGCTACTAATTTCGTCAAATCCGCACGTGAGTTAAAAGAACTAAGAGACTTTTTAATAAAAAATTAGAACGAACTTAAAATAATTTAAATTTAAAAAACATAACTTAGGAATTTATACCACCAAATTCGCAGCATTTTGGAGGTTTGCATTAAGGTCTGTAAATATCATTTAAAAGAATTGTCGGTAATGCTTTTTAACTTATGAGCAATTAATAAACACATTTATTATTGAAGTGGAAGCTATATTAAACTCACATCCCTTGTGTCCGTTATCATCAAATCCAAATGATTATTCCCCTCTTACACCCTCATACTTTGTAATTGGTAGAAATATTTTTCTGGTGAGCTGGCCGAACCAAATTTAGAAAATCATAGCCCAAACCGACTAGACAAATACCAAGGCTAAAGCAGTTGTGGCAGCACTTTTGGCGCCGATGGAGAATTGAGTACGTAAGCTAATTACAACAAAAGTCGAAGTGGCAAACAACAAAGGGCAAAATTCAATTAAACAATATGGTTTTGCTAAAAAAAACAATATCCACGTTTGCAATGGAAGCTAGGTCGTGTAATTCATCTTTTTCCTGGTAATGATGAAGTAATTAGAGTTGTATTGGTGAAGTTTGATTTTAAGATATCCAAATACTCTTTAATTGAATATTATTCTAACTGCATTGCCAGTTTAAGTAATAAAAGTAAAACTTTTAATTATGTCTTTTCCCAGATGGAAGTTATACCCTGTTCTTGAAAATAATAATACAATTTTAAAAAAAACCAAAAAGGTCTGGGATTTGAACCCTCGTATGTATTGAAATATTATTAAATATTTTTTCAAATATTTTTAATATGTTTGATTAAATTTTAGAAAATTACGCAAAACGTTTTCTAGTGGAACTATCCTAAAAACTAATATAAATCAGTTTTTCAAATTCCCCATGTTAAACAGAATGCTTCAGATTTTCTGGGACACGGTGTATTTGCTCTCATCTCGTGTCTCGTGTCCCTACCATTCAAATATTTGGATATTTTTTTTTAAATAAGATTTTATGTTTTATAAAATAATCAATTAGATAATTAAAGTTACAATATGTCAACCTCACTGACGCTATCAGGAGCATCAGAAATGTCAACATTAAATGGGCAAAATAGAAAAAATACTAATTTTAAAAAACTTGAAAAAATTCGTTACGGTTTAAAACCCCACTTACTCCTTATCTTCTATCGGTTAACACATTTTTTTAAATTTACCACACCACTTTAAAGGCCCACAACTTTGTATAAAAGTAAGTTAATCGCCATTTCTCAACATGGCCATGCTCATGTGTCGGTTCTTATTCAATAATATTTTTTCCAAAAAGACTTAACACACGCAATTTGTTTTAATTCAATTATTTGTTTGTAAGTTAGAATTTGAGATAGAACATAAAAAAACTTTTAGATAATTTATAAAGATGAGTAAAAAATATTTGCAGTTTTGTGTTAAATGAACGAAGAAGCAGTCACTTATTATTTTCTTAAA
The DNA here is from genome assembly GCA_030710515.1 of Abscondita cerata. Classification (NCBI taxonomy): domain Eukaryota; kingdom Metazoa; phylum Arthropoda; class Insecta; order Coleoptera; family Lampyridae; genus Abscondita; species Abscondita cerata. The sequence goes on from JALBCR010000095.1 coordinate 17,129, forward strand.
AATAGGGTTTTTACCAGAATATTTCCCAAACTGCAGACAAGTAAACGGAATGTATTAACATTTCAATTTCATTCAGTCACAATAACATCATGTTAATGCGGTTTCATTCTATCAACACTTTTCGTATACATATTTCCCTAGTGTTCTGCCGTTTCTTTGAACTATTGTCGAAGGAATTGACAACTTGTTTAGCTAGAGCGATAGCAAAGGTCGAATAATAAATGTAGTCGTTTAATATGGATTATTTCCGCATAGCATTACGTTAAGGTATTTTCTTAAATAACGAAACGTTATAAGAAAAAGAAGTCGAATCTTGCACACAGTTAAAGATTAATTATATCTGAGAAGATTTAAATAAAGAAAATACGTAGGTAACTAACATGTACTGTATTTTTAATTTTGCTTTAGAACGGAAGTGTTAGCAACTTTCATCTGAACATTGCTAAATATTTTAAGGTGTTGGTTTCTATTGGCCATAGGACAAGAAGATCAAGTAAAGGTTTTCCTTGAGATTAACCTACTACTTTAATCTATGCTGCATTAAACATTACTCCTTAACAGATACAAATAACCTCTTGTATTTTTAGCAATTAAAAGTACTTATTTCGTTTACTTCTAAAGCTTCATTGCATTTAATTTACCGCTGCAATATTTCAAACTTACATGAGCTAGAATCCTAAAAATTTATTTCAAATATCTACAAATTTTTAAAATATAATTAAGTATTTAATTCTTACATCCAATAATGTGTTTGCTTATTATAGTAACTTTTAGAAATAGTTAAAAAGCAACAGTTAAAAAATAAAAACGCAAAGTAAACTTTTTATTTCTTCGTTTCGTGATTTTATTCACCCATTAGTAGGAGTTTATCACTCTGAATCAATTACTTTTAAAGTTCGTAATTGAATAAACTTTCCAAATTGCAGTTCTAATAGCATGATTGAATATTTAATTATATTTATCCACGTAGGAATTATCAAGTTATTACTAAAATTGTTGTTCCTTAGAAGAACTCCTTTAGGTGGAGGTGAAGGAATAAAACCACAACGTCCTGTTGAAATGTCGCCGACGTTTCGCCAAGCAAGCGTGGGCTTTATCTAGACTGCATTTATTAAGAAAAAAGAACAATTAACACAACGGTATAACAGTTTCAACTAAAACTTAAAGAAGTTGTATAAACAATTAGAATTTGACATTATAACAGATGAGTTAAAAACTAATGTAAAGATAAAAGTTACATGAGGAAGCACCAACAAACAGAAGAAACCGTATTTAATATAATAGTTCGTCTAAATGGGCGTTTGGTTGGTTCTGACGGTATCCATATAAAAATTATTAAAAAATTTGTTTAACAGTTATTTTACGATATTTAACACAAATCGTTAACTACTGCTTAGTAAAAGGGTCAATTCCCCTCTAAATGGAAAGAAGCCAAAAGATAATCCAGTTGATATGGTGACTTTAGGCCAATACGTATTTTGCCGGTACTGTCTAAAATTTTAGAACAAATTATCAACCTTCGTCTAATAGAACAACTTGACGCTTACAATATTTAGCCATCTTTTCTTTTTGCGGTATTCAGTGAAAAAAAAGCAGTTTAGTTCCGTTTATTTAGGTAAAATTAGTGAAAGTTGTATAATTAAGAAAAAATCACTCACTGTATTTGAATGTAATATTGGTGGTGCATTTTTGTTGTTTATATCATTAACACATCAATTTCGAATCGAAAATTTGTTATTTATTTTGTGATTCAAAATTTCAAATTACATAATTAATTTATTTCGTATCTAGGTTTACCTGCATCAATTGAATGTTAAATTAATTTAAAAAAATATCATTTGTAATTAAGTACTTATTTATTAGCGTTCGGAAATGATTGAAATGTAACCGAAATGATGGAAGTATTAATTATATGTGCTTTTAAATAAAAATAATACACATTTAATAATGAAAATAAACTTTAGAATAAAAATTCTTATGGTATTCTAGAATAACCACTTGGTTTCTAAGAGATCACCTGCTTCATTTGAATTGCCATTTTAAACTATTAGGCGTTACCTAATAGTGGAGCAACTTTAAAAGTAGTAGGTAGCATACAGTAACATAACTAATTTCTATAAAAAAACAAAGAAATCAGTACTCTGTAACTATAAGACTCAATTATTTCTCAAATCAAAGGAAGGAATACCAACTGCAGCGTCTATTTAACCAACAGAAAAACACCAAAAGCTGCACCAAAAACTTGACTCGGACACGTGTTTCAACAGATAAGCTGTTATCATCAGCGATACCGACTCTAAAAATAAAAACAACGAGAAGCTTATATATACTATCTGCTTATCACGCATCGTTAAACTTAATTGATTCTTAGATAAGCTTAAATAATTCCGAAAACCTAATGGACCGTTATCATCATAATTCACAAGCAAATTTCTATTTTTAAAAATTTCTAAACTTTCATAAGAATCAAGTTCGTTTTATTATCTACCCTCTTAATTAATTCAATGTCGCCTACTCTATGGCCATTTTCAAGCATATGCATGGCAACACTGGACCTATCTGTGCGATGATATTTGACATGAGCTACGTGCTCTTTAAAACGAGTTTTAATAGGTCTCTGGTTTGCCCTATATATATTTGGTTACAGTCTTTACAATTAATTTTATATATTCCCGATTTATCACACATTTCTACTGGGTCTTTCGGATTGCCTAAAAGATTTTGCAAGTTGTTATTACTAGAAGTCACTGTTTGATAATTAAATTTTGAAAATATTTTTGAAGACCTTTTGTGTATGTGGGATAATTTGGTAATTTGACATATTTCTTATCTATTTTGCTATTACTAGTTCCTAACATTGTAATGTTTCTAATGTTTAACTTATGTTTATGTTTTCTAATTATGTTTGTAACAATTGATTCTTGAAACCATTGTATGATGCAATCTGCTTAATATTTCGCAGTTCTTTATCAAAGTTTTGTTTTGACAATGGGAAATGTAATAATCGGTGAATCAAAAGTTGAAAGATGTAAGTTTATGTTGCATACTATGGTTGGAATCATTTGTTATAAACCTCATAGTGTTAGTGTCTTTTACGATAAATATCTATATCTAGTTTGTTGCCATTTCTTGTCACTAAAGTGTCTAAGAAAAGGTAACTTAAGGTTTGTTTCTGTTTCATAGGTAAACTTGATCGTCTCAAATTTTGAATTTAAAATTTCTACAAATTGCTGAGGGCTGTAAACTTTAGTGTCGATGACTGCAAAAACGTCATCTACATATCTACACCAAATTCTAGGAAAATAATCTAATTTATTTTTATATCAGTTTCAAATTTACCCATGAACATATTATACCAAAACAACTGAGATTTAGACTAACGGTATCTAACCCGGTTCTTCCTAGAATGTATTGTTTACCTAAGATACATAAACCCGGAAAAGCAATGCGTCCCATTGTTTCAGGTATTAATGCTCCTACTTATCTGATATCTAAATGGTTGTCAAATAAATTCAACAGTTTTGAATATCAACAATCAAATTTCAGTGTTCAAAAATTCATACAATTTTATTGAAAAAATTAAAAACATTGAGCTGACTAAGAACGAAGTTTTAGTTTTATTCGATGTCTGTTCATTGTTTCCAAGCGTTCCGATAGATATCACTTTAGATTATTTGAAAGATATGTTACACCTAAACCATTTAGACAATTCAGAAGTAGATAATTTTATTAAATTAGCAAGAATATGTATGAGTCAAACCTACTTTCAAATTAACAATAATATTTATCAACAAAATTATGGTACAACAATGGGTAACAGCTTATCTCCGTTTATGGCTAACCTGTTCATGGGTAAATTTGAAACTGATATAAAAATAAATTAGATTATTTTCCTAGAATTTGGTGTAGATATGTAGATGACGTTTTTGCAGTAATCGACACTAAAGTTTACAGCCCTCAGCAATTTGTAGAAATTTTAAATTCAAAATTTGAGACGATCAAGTTTACCTATGAAACAGAAACAAACCTTAAGTTACCTTTCTTAGACACTTTAGTGACAAGAAATGGCAACAAACTAGATATAGATATTTATCGTAAAGACACTAACACTATGAGGTTTATAACAAATGATTCCAACCATAGTATGCAACATAAACTTACATCTTTCAACTTTTGATTCACCGATTATTACATTTCCCATTGTCAAAACAAAACTTTGATAAAAACTGCGAAATATTAAGCAGATTGCATCATACAATGGTTTTCAAGAATCAATTGTCACAAACATAATTAGAAAACATAAACATAAGTTAAACATTAGAAACATTACAACGTTAGGAACTAGTAATAGCAAAATAGATAAAAATATGTCAAATTACCAAATTATCCCACATACACAAAAGGTCTTCAAAAATATTTTCAAAATTTGATTATAAAACAGTAACCTCTAGTAGTAACAACTTGCAAAATCTTTTAGGCAATCCGAAAGACCCAATAGAAATGTGTGATAAATCAGGGAATATATAAAATTAATTGTAAAGACTGTAACCAAGTATATATAGGGCAAACCAAGAGACCTATTAAAACTCGTTTTAAAGAGCACGTAGCTCATGTCAAATATCATCGCACAGATAGGTCCAGTGTTGCCATGCATATGCTTGAAAATGGCCATAGAGTAGGCGACATTGAATTAATTAAGAGGGTAGATAATAAAAACGAACTTGATTCTTATGAAGTTTGAAATTTTTAAAAATAGAAATTTGCTTATGAATTATGATGATAACGGTCCATTAGGATTTTCGGAATTATTTAAGCATCTAAGAATCAATTAAGTTTAACGATGCGTGATAAGCAGATAGAATATATAAGCTTCCCGTTGTTTTTATTTTTAGTATCGGTATCGCTGATGATAACAACAGCTGTTGAAACACGTGTCCAGTCAAGTTTTTGGTGCAGTTTTTGGTGTTTTTCTGTTGGTTTATTTCTCAAATATTTTTCCATCATCAGCGAAACAATAATATCGACGACTTCCTCTCATTTTCAGCTCGGGTTCAAGAAGAATTCTTACTACTTGTTCGTAAGTAACATATGAAACGTCTTTATAATCGACCGTAAAGATTTTAGCGTCAGCAGCTTGAGATTTTAAGAAAGTAATCTTCACTTCGCCATCTTCTTCAACTATTGTGTCTGCCGTGGCAGCATATCTGTATTTGTTTTTGTTTTGACTTGGTACATCAATGAGCAAAAAGATTCCAGGATATATTAAATTCGGATGTAGGTTCTCTTTGTCAAGATTATGGGATATACTGGTACCAGCTCCAGATTTTGCATTATTCGTTCACCTCACAGACGTACAGAAAATGTTTGTGAATCTTCGTCTTCAGAACTACTTGATTCATACACAGCCTAGTAAATACTTGTCTTAGAAGTAGTCTTTGATTTCAAAAGTTCTTTTAGTACTGCTTCATTGCCTTCCGAACATTCAGATGCCACCGTCGTTGTCTCAACGTCATTCTGATTTCCTCTTAAAGACTCTAACCACACCTCTCTCTGGAATACTTTATTTTGAAATATCGTAATTTTACAACATATCCAGTTGCTTTTTCTCACGAAATTTTAGTAATGTTCATTATACCAGGTATCGCATCAACATCATCTGTAATTAACATCTTCATTGATTCAATGTCACATCCAGAAATCTGACAAAACTGAACGGTTGAATTTGAAAATAAGTTAACAAAATCTTCAGTAGTTCTAATATCGCTGCTTATTAAAACGTTTCTATCAGCCGTGTATTTGAGCACTCCACTTTTTCCGTCCATTGACTCTTTGCCGAGTAGCTGTTGATATCTGAGTTTCATTGATCAGTGTCCTGATCCTGACTGGTAGGTTCATCAGAAAATATGTACAATGTGTCAACACAAGGTCTGTTGGTTAATATTTTCTGTACAACAAGTTTCACATGAGCCCAGACGGCATGAACATGATGATTAAGGTTGTCACTTACAGTAGCAAACGAGTGTACTCGTGCCTTAACATCATTGTCATCCTTCGTGTAGTAGACTGGTATGAATCGATAATTGGCATCATAATTTCGTTCTATTTTAAGTTTTCTTTTGTTTCTTTCTTTTCTTTATTGTTTCTGTGAATGTCATATAAATGCTTTTTCATATCTGGAATGGATGCAGCTAATGCCCTTTTAAGTTGCTTGACTGTACTTGAGACCAATATATCAACATCTTTGCACACCCGACAAACGCCAAACATGCAGTTATACGATATAATGTCACACCTATGTTGTTCTATTAATTCTCGAGTAGTCTTAGCAGTCAGTTGTTTCAAACTATTGAGTTTAGTAACCATAAACAGAAAATTTTCGTTGCCTGACGCAGAGGCATGTTTCACGATCTCTCAAGTAGGAGCAGCTACCCAGAATGGCTTCTGTCTCAAGAATGTTTCCCGAGCACATTCGACTGACTTTATCACTTTCATAATATTCAGTAATTTTTGTTGAACTCTACGAGAGACAACAATGATTGGTGTTTACGATTGGACTTCAGGATGTTTTGGGAATTCTTATTATTTGGTAAAAATTTTTTGGCCATATATTACAAACGATACTTCTTAAGAACATCACCACTCAGGCATTTCTAAAATGTTCTCGTTTTTTGGAATCATTGGGCAAATTTTGAGCAGTTTGCTCTAATTGTGCCAAAGTACCTCGCTAAACAGTAATTTTTTCGTACTTCAGACGTAACATTACAGTTTTTACTAACTGATTAACTTTAGAGTTTGGTCATATCCATATCATTATTAGTGGTTACAGTTGACGTTCTTTGTTGATATTTACTATACATTTCTAATTTCTTTCTCAATCTATCCACGTTATGTTGCAATCTCGTTATTTGGATATTTTGTCTTTCTATAGTTCTATACGCTTTAGCTCTGTTTTTCTTACAATCTTTCTACCAGTTTTTATGTGATATGGAACGAGGAGTAGTGGTGCTTTCATCTTCTGAATCTGGAGAAGTATTATTAAGGGTGTTTGCCAACGCCTTTTCTTCAGTCTATATTTTTTTTTTAATTTCGTTTCCACACTTTTATTTGCTCTCGTTTCTCCCTTTCTGTCATGTCAGATATAGATTTTATTTTCTTCTCAGCTTTCTTCTTCTGATAGTATTCTCTGTCTTTTGTTCTCTTTGTTTATTTTTGTTCCCTGGTCATGTTATTTAAAACTTTCGTTTCCTCGCTCTAGCTTTCTCTTTTTGTCTAATATATGCAACACTATTTGTCTTTGACTTTATTTTTGGAGTTTTCTTTTTCTTATCGTTTACATTAGACTTCATTTTCGATTCAATTAGTCCTGAAAAAACAGAATGAAGCTTATTTGGGAAGAATTCTAACTCAGAACACTGACAGTCATTATGAGAACACATTTACTACTTCGGGAACGCTCGTCATATTCGAGAACGTTCCCAAAATGACCTTTCCTGAAATGACGTTTCCGCCATTATTGTCTTTGATTTTCTCTTTTATAATGTTAAATGATATATTTTTGAAGTTATATTGTAGTTGCTTCGAATGTTTATCATAACATTGAAAATAATATATTATTTTTACCTAAACATATTCTACAATAGCGTTCTCATGATGATGCTGAATTGATGTACGGTATTTATATAGAAAATTGAAATTTACTTACCACTTGTATAAAGTTTGCTCTTTTCGAGCCCTTCTAGGTGCAGGTGAATGAAACAACAACTCAATACGTTGTCAGCCCCTACTCGTAACGTCGGCGTTGACAACATATTGAGTGTTTCGTCACCTCCACCTAGAAAGGGCTCGAAAAAACAAACTTTACTAAAACTTATAATTTTGGAGGAATACTGACCTGATTTACTTACCACTTTAGTTTATTTAATAATTCAGACAAACACGGTGTACCTCAAAGATCAATTTTGGGGCCTACCTTATATGCTATATACACTTTTAATTTATTCAAATCAATCAAATATAACCAAAGTTCACTGTTATGCGGACGACACTTCATTATACTTAAGTTTCTCTTTTCATGACTCATCTAATGCATTTGCTCTCTTAAATAAAGACGTCAGTAATCTCATAATAACTTCAGAAGATCACTGCCTACAAGTCAATTTTATGAAATCTTATGTTATGATATTTGGAAGTAAACGTTATCTATAAAAATTCAATGTTTTTGTCAACAACAGCAGGATAAATCCCACTACAATTACTAGAAATTTAGATTTGTACGTTGATACTGATCTCAGGTTTTGTGAGCACATATCCAAGCTAGTTCAGAAATCTTATGGATTTATGAAAGTATTATACAATAACCGCGACTTCTTAAACAAAAAGTCTAAATTAATTTTATTTGAATCATTGATACTTTCATTATTTAATTTCTGTAGTCCGGTTTACGGACCGTGTCTACAGGGCCGCCGCAAGCTGCTTTGCCGCCCGTGTGCCAAACTAAAAATGCCGCCTTTTTTTCTCTGTTTTATTGGGTACCTATTTTAAAGTCCGCTAGGTAATACTTAAAGGACTGAAAAGGTACAAAGAAACAAAATATCGAACAAACAATATATTTCGATAAACTAATAAACTTGAACGTACAGGCATGTAACTATTTATAAAAATTGAACTTTTCTGGCCTTTGAACTGGCGAAATCAATTATTATTTTCTTAGTATCTAAACTATCTAATATTTCAGATTCTATAGATATTATGGCTAAATTATTTAATCTTGGTTGAAGCATAGTCGATCTTAAGTAATTTTTGATTAATTTTAACTTCGAAAAGACCTTTCTCCAGATGCAACTGTGACTGGTAGCGTCAGAAATATTCTTAAAACTATTGACATGTTAGGAAAAGTTGATAGTAAGTTATTTGTGAACAAATATTGTAATAGTGTAAGGGGATCAGTAGACTGATTTTCTGTAAAATGCAGCTTTAAAGCATTTTAATTTCACTATATAAGTCAATCCCGTCAATGTCAGCTTCATTTTCGACTCATCTCTTAATTTGAGATGTAAATCTTTGCAATAATTTAACAAGTCTTCGCTAGGAATATTAAATAATGAAGTACTGAAAAATACGCTTTCTAATGTTTTAATTCTTCAAATCTATTTTTAAGGAAATCAATGTTTGGTCAAAAATTCTAAAAAAACTCAACTTTATAATTCATTTTAGGGTCCAATACTACTTCGTCGCGTCGTTCATATTGAAAATGAGTAGGTTTTCTTCTTGGACGAAGTGTATTTATTGCTGGAAAATCTGTTTCAGCATTTATTTTATTGCTACTTCGGTAGCCTCTTGTAAATGCTATGAAAATGTTCGTCCGTACGGTTTTTTGTAAAATTTTCATCTTACTCACATAATTTATTTCATCTAAAATTTCATGCCAAATTAAAATAGAACAAATAAATTTATAATTTTGTATTTTTAATGCAAGAGAATGCGCTTTGTGAGTTGTGGCACAGTCCCATCCACTATCAGACGTATTTTCAGAAATTTCCAATAAAGCATCAAATATTTTTCTATATGGTAGCGCAATGGTTTGATTGCGTCAATTCTACTAGACCATCGTGTAGTACTTAAACCTTTTAATTTTAAATCTGGTAAATGTTTTGAAATAACTGACCATCTTTTTGTAGAAGATGAAAAAAAAACAAAGATTTCTTGAATTATATCAAAAATTGATAGTCTCATGTGTCACATTGGCTGCGTCGTTAACTACTAAATTTAAGCTGTGTGCTGAGCATGGAACATAAAATGCACGGTTATTGAGTTCCAAAATTTTTTTCTGCAGGCCATTATGTTTTCCACGCATATTAGAACCATTGTCGTAACCTTGTCCGCGCAAATTTTGGATGTCGAGGTTCAATTTTGAAAATAAATCCAAAACAAATTTTAATAAATCTTCGCCGGTCGAACTGTAAATTGGGCAAAACCAATGAAGTTTTCACAGACCTCTACTTTATTTTTGAGCTATTTAAATAAACGTATCTAAATATTATTGTTATTTGTTCCGTATGACTTGCATCCGGTGTGCAATCAATATGATGGAAAAATATTTCGAGTCTCTAACTTTGTCTAAAATGGAATTTTTATTGATTCGCCAAGTAACTCAATAATTTTATTTTGAATTTGGTCTCCTAAATAATGACCCATACGAAGGTTAGATTTTAATTCAATTCTGCGAATGTGTTCCCGCATAACTGAATCAAATGAACCTATCATTTCTATAGCTTTCAGAAAATTACCGTTATTATTCTCAAAAAGTTTTTCGTTGAACCTCGAAAACCCAGACATTGACGAGATAAAAACTTTATAACAGCTATAATTCTTTCTAATACGTCACACCAATGCTTTTTCTGACTCTAATAATCTCAGTTGCATCTGATTAACAGTAGTTTTAGTTTTAAACATATTAATTAATTGTACCCATGCTTTTACATTTTCATTGTGAAAATCGCTCGTTTCGTGCCTTTTCAAAGTGATTGACAAATGTTGCCAGTCCGAAAAACCTGATAAATTGGAAAAAGTACTTGAAATCTTACCGAATATTTTGCAACAAAAGCAATAAACAGAATCATTTGAAATAGAATAAATTAGCCAATTTCTATTAATTTTTCGCTATTAGAAAGATGTCTATAATAGTAATAGTCACAAAATTTTCGTCCATTAGAATTAACAGGAAAATTGTGGTTACATTCCTGTACAGGACCACGTCTAACTAAAATGTTAACAATATCGACGTTAATAATATCAGGCCACAAACCAGGATCATCGTTAATTGGTATCACTGATGACGATATATTACTTAAAAATTCTTCAGGTATTTCTTCAAGTGTATCTTCACTTGTGGTATTTTCCGAAGGAGCAGGACTGTCACACATTTTTCCTCTTCAGATTCATTAATACTCGTAGACTTGGGGCATAGACCCGATGTCGACGGTGTATCAGTGCAGTATTTTCATCAAATTGCTTATTTTCAGATGTGTTCAAAAATTTTAACATTGAACCTGCCAGTTTCTCTTTCTGTTTCTCCTTCTCTCGTTTTTGACTTTGAAATTGGGCTCCGGAAAGTTTTTTCTCTTTGAAGGTTCCTGAAAAATGTTTTTTTAATGGTTATTTTATTTTACTTTATTTTTATAGTCCGTGATTAGCAAACAAAAACTGAGTTACTTACCATTTTGAATATTTTTTCACTTTACTTACAATAATCACTAACTACAAGATATGACCTAGTTTAGGTATGATTTGGTAAAAATAATTAACAAATTGACAGTAAGTTTCATAAAAAGCTCCACAAGACGAGTGAACTACAAATTATGGGATGCGATGTAAATAAGTCACGGACGGGGATTCACATGTTTCAGTAAATCAGTGAATCCCCGGTCATCTACAAATTAGAGAATTTAGCTGCCGGGTGCGGACACTACTCAATAGATGTCGTTAGTAGTATATATTATAAAAATTCAAAGGCAAAAATAATTTCAATTTGAAGATTGCTTTTTTGCCGCCCCTAGACAGTGCCGCCCGCGTGCGGTGCACGCCTTGCACACTAGGTTCCGGCGGCCCTGCGTGTCTAACTAAAATCAAGACGGATCGCATTCAGAGTTAAGAATTCATGTCAACGGTTTTATTTATAATATTAAAAAAAACTGTCACATAAGTCATAAACTGAAAGATGCTAATTGGTTGAATGTGCGTAATCGACGAATTTTCCAAGCTAACACCTTGTTTTATAAAATTATAAATAATCGAATACCAAGTTATTTATTTGACAGACTAAATTTTATACTGATGTGCACAACCTTAATCTTACACCTAAGGGACTACTTACACCTCCTCTTCATAAAACAGGATTCTTCAAAAATCATTCTCTTTCAATATCTATAAAGAGTTTAATACCTGCATAACGAATATTGTGGCATTATTGGCTACTAATTTCAAATTTAAACTCCGTAAAATCTTACTAAATGAGCAATAAAAATAAGGACTCACACATTACGATTTAATATAATTTTTATATTTCTTTATGTTTTCTTTCCTCTCTGTACCAGGTTCATAAGGAAGAACAGATGACAGTTTGTGTTTTTCTGATTATGCGTCTATTATAGTCTGTAAATATTAAATTGTGTTTTTTCTTTTTCTTTCGTATCTATTGAAATAATACTCAGACTAATAAAGAATGTATTATTATTAAGAAACTGAACACAGTATTACTTCATTGTGGCAATGACAAACAATAAGAGTTATAATTGAATTGACAAAAAAAAACCTTTTGATAGAAAAAATTAAATAAATATTAGACTCCCATACAACACAAACATATCTGTTAGATGTCTAGTAGATATCCTTACTAGATAAGGCGACATCCAGAAGATATCTAACTAAACTTCCTACATACAGTGGATATCCGTGGACGTCTATGGGATGTACTTTGTTAATATCTACTGGTTATTTAGAAAGAATATCTTGTGGATACACATACTTAATACTTCCGCCATGTCTACTGTATATCTTATACGTTTATTCTGTGGATACAGTATTTTCAATATCAAGAGGATATTCAATTAGTTTTTCTATGGTATTTTAATGTTATGCATATGGTAATAAAGAAAACTTAATTTAGTTTAATTAAACAATATATATATATTTTAATATTCACTCAATAATTACAATAAATCTTAGTTTCTTGAGTTTGCATGTTTGATGCGTTCTGATGCTCTTTTTATATAATTATTTATTATCTTAGATGATATTTTCTGGTCCTTGAGCCCCTAAAAAGTCCCTAAAAAGAAAATAAAATAGTTATCTTATTTTTACAAAAATAAGCATTTATCAACATATCATATGTATTCTGTATATTAATTGCGATTGTTGCTTGGTATCGAGAGTTGAATTTAACTGTGGTGTCAATTCAAACAACTTTAGTTATTAAAGAATTTATATAAGCCATGGACTTTATCGAGTTTGCTCAATAATAGCTGTTTATCGAACAAGTGTATTGATAGCGATTCATAATCGAGTGCCACCTTGTGATTGATTTTGATTACAGCTATCGATTCCTCTGGTCCGATATTCTCTTAAAACATGTTAGTTTTGTTGACACCTTCTCAATTAGTTTGTATTTACAAGTCATTGACTTTTTTCAACACAATCAGTTGTACCTATACTGGAACCACTTTACATACTTAAATGTTTTACAATTTTTACAAGCTGTCTGTTTGTACACAACCTCTTTTCTTAGTCGCAGACACTTCGCTAAAGGATATGTACTTATTACTATTATTACAGTTAAATACAATTTCAAGCATTATTATGCTTAAATTAAATGGATTAGGCATTCAGACTGAGGTCTAGTTCAATGAATTTTATATCTTAACTAAGTGACAAACTAGAAATTATATGTGTCGCTGCATTTAATCATAACTGTATACTTACACTTGATGATATAAAAATTGCAAACACAAAATTTAGGATATGCAAACAAATATTAAAAAGTGCCTTACCTTGTAATACTCAAAATAAAAGTAATTGACAAATGAGGGAAGTATACGTTCTATTTGTTGAGTAGAACCGAAATCTTTGCTCGCAATCATCAGCTACAAACAATAAATTAAATTTAATTATTGTTTTTACCAGTTCCATTATCCATAATGCTGCATCGCCTATGCATTTTTTGTTACTTTATTTTAAAACTCTGCATTGTCTCGTTTCGACAGCTGAAGATATTTTTGGACAAGAGAAATTAATAATTCATCGTCCCACTCCATTTTCAACAATTTCAACGTTTAATTAAATAAAGTAAGGTTAGTAAAGCCAAGTAAACCACATACGGTACTACCATTGATTATAAAGTTACTACTCAATGGTACTACTCAAAATCACGGTTACACAAACAGCTGTTATCACGATTGCGCATTTCGTTTTCATGTAAAAATTAATTCAAAAAGTTAAAAGATATTTAGCTTTCATCTGTTTTAACGGTTGGTTTCAAATAATGTGTGATGCTGATTTACTTATAGGATTTTTATAACTTTTCTAAATAGCTATACCCTGGATATCAACTGTACATTTGTTATTTACATCTCCTAGATGTTGACATTGGACATATGGACATCCATTCAATGTTCAGGATATACGTACATTACTTAGACATTAACTGGATGTATATGTGTGTTGTGTGAGGTAGGTCAAACATTTAATAAAATAACTCACATAATTGAATGTGTAGTCAACAATTTTAAAATTTAAATAATTTAACATTTAATATTTAATAAATAAAAGTACACACGCTAACGCATAAACTCACAAACTAAACAAGATTAAATGACATTGACTGTAGTTTAACGTTAAATGTATAATAAGCACATCAGTTAACAAATTATCACAGCTTATATTAAAGAAATCTATTAATAATAGCATTGGTTATAAAAATAGTTAAATATGGGTGTTATGCATATGCAAAGACGTCTAAATTAGCTCAAACAAAAATCATTTTACTACTGCAACGATCCTCGAGTTTACAAGACTTAAACACTATGCTTAACTTGTCTCTTAAAAATTAATTTAATCTTAATAACATTAACATCCACAATAGACGTTTCATACATTATTAACGGTTTGACCGTTCAATTAAGTAAAGAAAAACTTAAAATAAACTTAGCTGAATATATCGGTGGCGGCTTCAATACATAGGTTGAACTTGGTGTATAGTTTACGACTGTGTTGATAAAAATTGTGATAAGAAGCAATGGATGGTATTTCCAAAGTTGTTGCTTAGGTGAATGCGGATAACTAGGTCTAGTTGACATGCACAGCGACCAGATTTTTACGTCCACAGCGAAAAAACCATCCAGATAAGTAAAGATGCCAACACAAAATTTCAGAAAAAAAATTGTAGTTGAAAGAAGGTTTAAATTAAAGTCCTCCGTGGAAAAATTCGCATTTGTCAAACGTGGTTTGTACCCCCAAATATCGACTATTATCTCCAAAGGACATACCTACTACTGGAAAAGCACGTTCAAAAACGTCCCTACAATGCCAACCAATAGACTTATGTTTCTACGATTTTTCCACTTTTCTCATCTCAGACAAGCTTAGTAATGGTTTAGTTTGTTTAGTCCAGGAATTGGCGTCAGTGAGTCACATTCGTAGGTAGACATAATAATATACTGTTTGTTTCAGTGTATCCCAGAGTCTGAACAAAATTGCAACGAAGTCCATGTTCATTTGTATTCCATGTATTTTTATTGGAACATAATGGTCTCATACCCACATAAAAGAAGAAGTTCTGAGTTCACGTAACAGAATTTTGATACATTGATATTACTATACTTTAATCTTGAAACGTTCCTTGATAAACATCGCTTGGCTGACACTTATTTAACAGAACCCATCAAAAAAAAAAAATCTAAATTTATCTATTTTTTCTCCTAGTGGAAATTCATATGATGACATTATAGTGACATTGAATAATCCAAATAAATTCCATAAAATTCTTTATCTACATTTACGAGTTTGGACCATACGTTTTTGTGTAATAATTATGTTACCATCATCAAGACCATTGAATGAATGTGTTAATAAAATATACAGTCTGTTCTAAGTTAAGTGCGCACCATTGGTAACTTTGTTATTAGTGGAGATACAAAGTCGGTTAAATTAGCAAACTAGTAGCATTTAAAAGGAAATGAGGAAAATGTATTGTTTTTAATGAAAGAACCAGTATATTTTTACCTAACGATCGCAAAACACCAACAGAACAAAAAGGTCATATGTAATATTGGGCTAAAATTGAAAATAATTCTTTCAGACTAGTCGCCTATGAATGGTTGCGAACTAAGATTAAATTTTACTTTTTAGCTTTAAATTAGCTTCAACACTCGACAAAATGAACCTTAAAATGTTGAAATATGCCAACACATTTACTTCTACTTTAATAAACTTTTGAGTTTCAGTTTTCACAAAAATCTTTTATTACTTCTAAATTTTTCTTGACACGAGATAATCCGGATTTTTTAGTAGGCTGTGTATGTCTAAAATTAAAACTTAATTCTATGTGTCATTTTAAGTTAATCTGATGTCAAAAAAAACAAGCTAATAAATTAACCTATTAAATTTTGGTATGGTTTCCTTCTAAACATGGCCTGCTGAGGAGTTACGATAAAACCAATTATTTCATCGTCAACGTTTCGGCAAACTGAAGTGTTTCTTTCTTCAAGACATAAAATTAATAAAGTTTTTTTTTTATTGGATCATGGACATCCTCAACAACAAAACAAAAAGATGGATGTCCAAATATTACTAACAAAGAACTTTATTAATTTTACGTCATAAAGAATACAACATTTCAGTTTGCGAAATGTCGACGATGAAATAAACTGTTTTTTGGTTTTATCCTAACTCTACAGAAGGCATTTTTTAGAAGGAAACCATACCAAAATAAACTTAAAGGAGTAATCTTCGAAATTATATAACTTATTAAATGTTAATTTAAATTTGAAGTTATTTTTATTGTTTAAACGAATTCCTTATTTCTCCGAAATCGTCAGTTAGTTGTTAATGAGAAAAAATAGTCTGCAAGCACTAGAACAATATGGCTAAATGTATCCTAAACGTAATCAACCAGACAGAAGATAATTTCTATAATTGTACAGAAAATTTAGGAGTAATGAAACAATTTTTTGTAAAAACTAGAACTCAAAAGCAATTTATTATAAATGAAGAAGTGGAAATGAATGTGCTGGCATATTTTGAAGAAAAGCGTACAAAAATAATTCAACCAGAGATTTGGTAAAAGACAGTAGTATAAAGTTATGTACCATTTGCAGAATTTTGAAAAAGCATAAATTTATATCTTTTAAGTACCGACCGGTACAAACATTCCTTCCTGGTAACACCAAACGGAAGCTAATCTTTTGCCAATGTGTAGGCAAAACTTAGACTTTTAAGATTTTGTAAAGTGAAGATGGTAATTTTTCAAATAGAGTGTAATTTCAAAAACATTGCACTATTGGTCTAAGGAAAATTTATTTATTGTTCGTTCCAGAAATCCTCAAATACAATTTAGTATCAATTTGTGGTGCGGTCTAATAGGCAGCCAATTTTCTATGAAAGCACTTTAACATAGAAGAGATATGTTGATATGTTGTCAGAATTACTAGAAACCTTTTTAGATGATGTCAATTAAAGGCGCGTAATCTAATGTATTTCCAGCAAGATAGAGCTCCTCCCCATCAGTTTCACAAAATCAGACTGTTATTAGATGTTACACCACGAAACTTGAAGATCAAGTACGCAGCACAACGAATGCTCAAACTAACTTATCGGCGAGGGAGTAGATTTAGAATTGTCTCTCACTAACCTTTACGAAGACTAATTAAGGACTTTCCTTAATTCGAGTCACAGTCAGGATTGTCAGTCGCAAACACTTGAAGCAATAAAAGAATAACATACAAGTACGACCGGTTTTCTATTAACTAAAAATTTACATCGTTTTTTGACGCTTAACAGCACAAATGAAACAAACAAATATACCAAAACGGCTAAACTACCCCGGTACCGGCCGAGACGATAGGTTTTACATCGTGTTCTTAAAACTAATACAAAAAATATTGGGTTCGATTATGCTGAACCACCGATAAAATTTATTACAACTCTAAAAAAATAAGATTAACCTAGACCTAATTAACTCAAATACGCGTACTCACAACGAAAGTTACTAACTACTGATGTAATCGAATAGAGCACTTACAGTTGAGGTTTTCTTTCTTCTAATCCAAAAACGGAAGATGAACCACCTAGAACCATTTGTATTAATCCGAAGTTTCGTCTAACATGCACATAACTATATTGCATGTCTCTTAAATAAAATTTTTGCGTGTATAAGAGACAGTCCAACATCTGCAGGACAGTTATTTTGACTGCAAAATTAATAAAACGTTATTCTCTTTCACGACCACAAAACGAGAGGTCCTTTTTGTGGATACACACATAAGCTTAACTACCACTCGCACCCTCGAAAAGTTGGCACGTAAACTTTTGGTACTTACGGTACTTAGGCGGTTGTTTTAATTTAATTAAAAACAACATTAATCCGCGGTATTCGGTACATGTCAAATAACTACATGTCACTCGTCGTAAGTCTGCTTAAAAACTAAACTTAAGAACTATTCACAATCATTAGGTAAGGAAAGAAAGTTTTCCCTCTTATCATTCTTTTTACACAAAGAACGTTACCAAAATTATTACGCTAACATTTTCTCAGAAATATCAAACAAAACCGACTACTCAAGATTTTTGAACGTGGGTACAATCCGTGTGTTATTCTTTAGTCAAAACAAATCTCTATTTAATTGATAAAGGCGGCTGTTTTTCCAGAGAACGAAATAGCCCTTGAAATAGCAAAACAAAATGCGACATGCGATGCTTAAATTCGAAGAAATTGAGTGTGAAAATTATTTAAATCAGCGTTTCATCAAAACCCTAATTGCTTCAGTGTGACCATAAGCTATTTTCTAGGTCAACTGAATTATTCAAATGACCAAAAACAATATTCCGACAAATATAACCATAAACATACGTACATTGCGACGTAAATGAAATACTTTAAAACTATAGTATATTCTAATTCAAAAGAGCTTTTACAAACCAAAATCATTTGCGCGTACAGAAAAACAATTTTTCACCAAAAAGAGGTGACATAGAAAGGCATTTCCAAAAGAGATGTATGACCACAAATGGTCCGATACGTTGGCCCCTAAGATCTCCTGACATAACCGCATTAGACTTTTTTTTTAGAGTTATGTCAAGGACGAAGTCTAGAAATGAAGATGGCTGAACTTTAAAATAGTATTACAGACATTATAAGATCTATAGATGTAGAATAGTTCTAAAAGCTACAAATCGTATTATAAAAAATGTTCAAAAATGCATTGAACAAAATGGTAAAATGTTTGCACATTTAATGTAATTTGGTTTATTATTTTATAGTAATAATTTTAATTTTAGGCCAATATTGCATATGACCTTTTTGTTCTGTTGGTAATTTGGGTGTTTCGTTAAAAAAATACATTTTCCTCATTTTCTTTTAAACAATATAATCAATTGTTTTTCTGTTTTCACTATTTAAATCAGCAGAAGAAATGCTACTAGTTTGTTAAATTAACCGACTTTAAATCTCCACTAATAACAAAGTTACCAATGATGCACACTTAATTTAGAACAGGCTGTGTAGAGTTTTCCTTTCTAGTAAAGAATGTTATTTTTTTGCTAAATAGTCGACTAACCATAACCTACAACATATTGACACTAATTTAATAAAAATTTTGCGTAAATAGTAGTTATTAATATGTTTAAGGTGTATCCATTAGTGTATAGTACGTTTCTCTTTAAAATGGAAGTACTTTAATCGTTTCAGTAAATCACTCATAGGTACTTAGAAAACACTGTTGATATGGATCTGACTCAACAAAATTTTTACTTTACTGCTGAATAAACAAGAAATCAACAAACGACTCTAAACATATAGATTAATACAATACATCTTGAAAATTTATTTCAGTACTAGTGTAACAATTTATTCATATACAGGGTGTTTCAGAATAAGATGCTGATCTTTAAGGGTGTCAATCCTTACGCGATTTTAAAAAGAAAAGTTCAAATAAACATATGTCCTAAACCTCTTAACTTTTGATCTACAAGATGTTCAAGTTTTAAGAAAAAATGTTTCAAAGAGTACGAGACTCAATGAGGAAAAGAGCTGACGCATGCATACTTGCAGGTGGTGGCCAATTTCAACAGCTAATCTAAATTATTTTCTTTTTTTAGGTTATTTAATATTAGTTCTTTTATTTTAATGTTAAAATTATTATGTATTAAATAATCAATAATTATTTGCCAAATCTTTTTTTACACGAAAACCGCTTGCCGGACGAAAAAAAAACAAGAAATCAAATTTACCTTAGAATGAATGGAGATTTTAAAAATAGTTTTTATTTTAAGAAAAAGCAGTAGCGTACATAATATTTCTCTAAAAATATCTAGTCCTCATCCTGTACGGACGCCACTGAATAAAAAAATTTAAAATTTTAAATCAAAAAATAGTTTTTGTTGCTTAGAAGGCATATGCCAAATTTTATTAAAATATCTATAAAGATATTAAAGTTATGATAAAAAAAACGTTTTTTTTTCTTAAAACTTGAAGTAGATCAAACGTTAAGAGGTTTAGGACATATGTTTATTTGAACTTTTCTTCTTAAAATCGCGTAAGGATTGACACCCTTAAGGATCAGCATCTTATTCTGAAACACCCTGTATAATTCATTCACAAAGTACGATTAGAGCTTTCACCAGCCAAAGCCGCCAAATTTTGATCATAAAAGTTGCACACCAAGTGTTTCCTAGTCATACAATGCCTGCTCAATTAAAACACATCTTTGGTCCAGAATTTTACTTT
This sequence comes from Abscondita cerata, assembly GCA_030710515.1. Lineage (NCBI taxonomy): Eukaryota > Metazoa > Arthropoda > Insecta > Coleoptera > Lampyridae > Abscondita > Abscondita cerata. The sequence continues at coordinate 37,623 of JALBCR010000095.1, forward strand.
TTTGTTTCGAATTTTCTTTGACTACGTTGACAAAATAAGGTCCAGCATTGTCGTAAAGAAGAACGACAACTCATGAAAGCGTCCCTGGAGGTTTTCATTTATGGTTAATACAGTTTGTTTAAAAAACGTCAGTCAAGTGATTATAATTGTTTTCAAAGCTAACTTGATTAAAAATGGATTTTAAATAAACAAGCTTCCTATGTACTACTACTTACTCTGAAATTCCTTTACTTGATCTAACTGTATACCTAGACGTCAAAACTTATAGCATGGGGTAACTGTGTTGCTCTTGTGTGCTGTATTTGATAAAATGTAATTTACATCGGTATATCTTTCGCAAAGAAGAAAAATGAGTTATGGATTCCTCTCAATCGGGCGACACAAAAAAATAGTTGGCGCCAATATAGTAGATATTTGTGGTCTGATTTAAAAAAATAATGTATCTTTGAAGAGTGTTTATTAACAATTTCAACGACCATACATTTTCTCAGACCTCTTTGTCTGCTATAGGGTGGAGCTTTAAAACAACAGTTATCATATAATATTACTCCTTTTAAGGATCTTACAAAGTGAAGGTTAAAAAGAAGATACTGCTTTTTAATTCAGTATAGCTTCTTCAAGGGTAACCTCCACTTTAGAAGATCACTAAAGGAGTAATACTATTTAAAAAACAATACCAAAGTAGTATAAAAGTTATTACAATTTTGTGGGTGGCGCATATGAGTATAAAGTGCTTATAAATTAAAGTCTCAGCTGGGAAATCTTATCACATGAATTTTGTCGATATTTTCTCAACTATGAGGATATATTGAAAAATTCTTACCTACTATAGAACCAAACAAAATTTCAATGTCAAAATATTTTATTACACAACATATTCTCCTCTTAATTGGATACATTTATTACAGCGAACCTGCAACGTCTCTAGACCTTTCAAAAAAATGTTTCTTCTTGCTCTGCAGACCAGACCTCCACAGCTTCTATTACCTCCTTGTTGGAAGAAAATGTACGACCTTTTAAACTTTTTTTCAGATGAGGAAAGAGGTGATAGTCGGACGGAGCCAAATTGGGTGAATAAGGGGGGTGTTCTAGTAATTCAAACCCTAAATCACGAAATTTTTTGCATGGCAACATGAGATTTGTGTGCAGGGGCGTTGTCCTGCAAAAACAAAACACCTTTGGATAGCTTTCCGCGTCTTTTCTCTTTCATATTTTTCCGTAGAGTGGTCAGTAATGTCGAATAGTAATCTCCAGTTATTGTTCTACCATTATCCAAAAAATCAATCATGATTACTCCATGGCAATCCCAAAAAACTGAGGCAAGAACTTTTCCAGCAGATTTTTGGACATGAAACTTCTTAGGTCTTGGAGAACCAGAGTGTCGCCATTCCATCTATTGTTGCTTTGTTTCTGGATCGTAGAAATGTACCCAAGTCTCATCCATAGTAACAATTCGGTTTAAGAAGTCTACATCGTTTTCAAATCGAGCACAGATCGAACGCGATGCTTCTACCCTTGCACGCTTTTGGTCAACATTCAAACATTTGGGGATCTATTTTCCAGCAATTTTTCTCATGTCCAAATTGACATGAACCATATGACGAACGCGTTCATATGAAATATTCAGTGCTTCAGATATCCGTTTTAGCCCAATTCGACGGTCTGATAAAATCATGTCATGAACTGCATCGATATTTTGGGGACTGACACAGAAACTGGCCTTCCCGATCGGTCATCATCTTCAATGGAAAATTTACCTCTTTTGAAGCTTGCATTCCAATTTTTGACGGTCGCATACGAAGGACATTGATCACCAAGGGTATTAAGCATATCTTCGTAAATCTGTTTACCTCTTAACCCTTTTAACTACAAGTACTTGATGATAGCTCGATACTCCAATTTTTCGATTTTCACAATTTCGGTGGACATCTTTTTTCATTTAATTTATTCCGTGACTCTGGTTTACTTTTTGACGTCAAACTTTACACTGACACTTGTAATAAGTTATTGTTCGTTGCTATGGTAACGCAATATTTTGTTTATGCAAGGAACTGGTCTAGGCTAACTAGATATCAATACATTCTCGTAGATTATTAGTTATAATGCATACTGCACTTGAAGTAGCAGAAACCTTCAGTGTGTACTGCAATTTGAGGAGACTGGTACTTCCAAACCGAAAATAGGTTGAAGTCGATGAACATCGGGAAAAGGGTGATCGCTTCCTTACATTGATATCGTTACGGGGCCGTACATTAAATGCTGTTTAAATTCTACAGTAGTAACTGTGAGAAAGCGATCACAACATCTCACAGACCTGCAAGTGGTCCAAAATTGACTGCATCTCATCGACAAGCGCGACCTTCTTTTTGTACGAGTGAATCTGAATTGGACCTTAGACCAAAGAAAATCTCTTCTGTTCTCTGATGAAACCATGATAGTGTATGTGTCTCCACGACAAAGATGGAAGAGCACGAATGTACTGGAGATCTATTTGCCCTGTGGTGTATTAATAAACGCGTCAGTTAAACCGTTAGTGCATCTGTAGGACAAACTAATCTTGTGTTAATCATTGGTGAACACAAAGACGTAGTCTGGTACCTTCAAGGTATGTCGAAGAGATTTTAGCACACTATGTGGTGCCCTATGCTGAGTTTGTGGGCGAGCAGTTCATGTTTATGCATATCAATTGAAAGCTACACACTGCCGAATCACCCGAGACTACCTCCTGGAAATGGAAATTTTGGTTTTAGAGTGGTTAACATGTAGCCTGGACCAAAACCACATAAAGCATCTATGGGATGAGCTTAAGAGAATAGTTCGAGCCACAGAGCATCAGTGGGATGAGAATTCAAGCCAGAGTTCTTGTTGCTACGTTCATCCCGGAGTTAATGGTTACAGTAGATAAAGAGTTAAATAACACAAAAAAATCGATAACTTAATTGCGTTAATGTCAAACAGAATGCAAACTCTTCTTAGAGTGAGATAAGGTAACACGTCGTACTAAAATTAAAAAATTGTTACAACAGTTTTGTTTAATTTTTTCAACCCCAAAATTGTCGCCTGATGATTTGTTCTAGGAACTTGTTTTTAAGGCGCTACACTTCAAGAAACAAGCAATGCATCAGCGAATATAGGCCAATAACTGCTTTTTAAACAACATACTGTTTTCTTGTTTAAATCTAACTTTCGGTAAGTAGGTCGTTTTTTTTTTGCTCCCAGGTTTGTGTTCTATTTTTTTTTAGTTTAAGATCTTCTTCTTATTGATGAAGCTCGTTTAGTCACTGTACTGTCAATATAAAATTAATTTTTAAGTATACCGGGTGATTCAGCTAACCCGTTCATTAGAAATTTATGGACTTTCCGTTGAAATATTTGTTTAAAAAATTGGAATAGGGGATTGTTTAAAAAGTTCTATTTAATTTTTAGCTCTTCTAGCACTTCCGGTTACACCGGAAGTGACTACCAACTTTCTTATTTTACATGGAGTGATATATTTTTTTTGTATATTTGGATTCTACGCTAAAATCTGAGTTACTTTTATGTATCACAACCTATATGAAAAATCAATAGTTTTTGAGATATTCTCATTTTTTTGAGAAAAATTGGTTTTGTAGTATTGTTTTCAAACGCTTGTCAATGATTGAAAAAGAAAGTTATAGTAACAAAATTTGGGTTATACTTAGGAGGACTGTTAAGTTTTTAAATGATGTGTAATTTGACATCTCATTATTTACAGGGTGTTCAAAATGTTTCGCTAAATCTGACTAACTTCAACTGCCCAAAAGTCAGTTTTTTTAAATAGAACTCATTGTATCTAGTTGCTTTATGTGATGGAGAATTAAGTGGTCTTTCAATCTTCAGAAGGGTTCCTTATACCTATCTGTTACCATTTTCCTGCTATCGATGTATTTACATTCGACACACAATATTTCTCTATTTTATTAAATAATTTCTGACTAGTGGCTTTGAAAATTAAAACAATGTGCCTTATTTATCAAACTTGTAAACGTCTACGTGACACATTATACACGATATGGAAATCCACCAAGAATATTCGAATGAAGACATACTAAATTTATTTTTTATTCATGGAGAATGTTACAAGATTATTGAAAGAACTTGCCGTTTGCTTAACGAGAGATATCTACATTTATGGCCTTTAAATAAAATTACATTGCAAAAATAGAAACAAATTAATTTAATTATTAATTTAGCAACTGTTTGATATGCCGTCCGTGGTTTTCTAAGCACAATAAAACTCTTCTGTTAACTTCAGTTATTGTGGATTTTGAACCATTTTCACATCTACTTCAGCGAAGGCAGTTCGAACCCGATGTAATAAGTCATCTCTTTTATGAACTGGCCTTGAATAGACTTTAGTCTTGACATACCCCCATAAAAAAAATCCAAGGGTGTTAGGTCAGGTGATCTGGGAGGCCATAGAGATTGACCAATGCGTCCAAACCAACTATCTTCAAACATATGGGATAATTCTTAATAAACCTCGTGAGTTGAATGGGCTAGAGCACCATTCATTTGGTACCAACATGAATTTAGAAGATTCAGGGGTAAATTTTTTCAAAAATTTGAAACCACTCCTCTATGCATTTCTAAATATTTGCAAAAATTTTAATTCAAACAAACACAATTATCCATAATTAAACAAAAAAAATATTAAAACTAAATGTGTCTTGAAAGTTAAATTCGCGCACCATCAGAGGATTTTGTTCTGCCCAATAATGCCAATTTTTCCTATTAATGATTCCTTCTCTACTAAATTTTGACTCATCGGTCCAAATAATTTTTTCAAAAATTTGGGGCTTCCTGCGTTTTCTAAAATGCTTTTACAAAATGCTACACGACGTATTTCGTCACCTGGGCTGAAAGCTTGTAGTTTTATAATAGAAAAAGCATGCATTTTACGTTGTGCCGAAATTCTCTGTATCGACGAGTAGGACAGTCCCAAATCTTCAGACGCAGCTCTGATCGATGCATGTGGATTTGCATTAAAATATGCCAATACATTTATTTCGTTGTCTTCATCACCGGTGACTACCTTGGGGCGTGTTCTAGTACATTGAATTCCAAATTGTTTAAAATGTGCTTCTATTCTCTTAAATGTAGTTTTATTTAGAGGTCGCAAGTGTGGATATCTCTCGTTAAACAAACGGCAAGTTTGTTACTATAACTTTCTTTTTCAATCATTGACAAACGTTTAAAAACAATACTACAAAACCAATTTTTCTCAAAAAAATGAGAATATCTCAAAAACTATTGATTTTTCATATAAGTTGTGCTACATAAAGTAACTCAAATTTTAGCGTAGAATCCAAATATAAAAAAAAAATATATCATTCTATTTAAAATAAGAAAGTTTGTAGCCACTTTCGGTGTAACCGAAAGTGACAGAAAAACTAAAATATTTTAATTAAATAGAACTTTTAAGCAATCCCTATTCCAAATTTTTAAACAAATATTTCAACGAGAAGTCCATAAACTAATGAACGGGTTAGCTGAATCACCCTGATATGTTGTTTCTGATAGAGCTAAGAATTTTAAATAATAGTAGATAGTCTTTAAATCTATTCTCTTTTTACTTTTAGGGTAAATATTGTATTGCTTGAGTAATTATCATTATCAAATTTGAACAGATTTAAGAAATGAGTTTGTATGTTGTTTTTTTTTAATTTTAAACAGTTTGTCATTTTAACGTCAATTAACTAGCGGCAATTATCTCATTGAGATGAATTTGTATTTAATTACTAAACAGTGTAAACCTCAAAACTGTTTAAAAACTTTTGGAGTTGGAGTTTTACATCAAAGGCCTAGCTAGCTTACATTAAAGTTCCTACGATTGTAAGGTACGTAAAAGAAATATGGCCAAGTTAAGAAACGATCACAAAATTGATGTAAAAGTCGAATATAGATGTATTGAAATATTATATCTTAAATTCGCATAGAAATGTAATTTTTCGCACGTCAAATACAAAATATGATTTTGATCTCTTGTTCGTCTCCAGAGAGTTGTCTTCAATAAAAACAGTCACTTTATTACGGCAACAGCGGGGCGATTGATGAAATCCAATAACAGCTGTACATCTTATACCAAGCCTATGATTTCTTACTTACTTTGCATAACAATATAAGAAATTGCCTTAGATGTTATTTTATATACTGGTATGTTCTATCTTCCAAGCTTGGCACGAAGACGAGCAATAAAATTATTCCTTTTTACAATTTACAGATGCAGAAAATTGTAAACATTTTGACAGCTCTTTGTACTTAACGTTTTAGATTTTATTTGTATACAGTTTGCGTGAAAAAAGAACAATAAATAAATTTAATTTTCCAATGTTCGAATATTTGTAAGCCGTATCCAATATCCCGTTAATAAAATTATCCAAATTGCAATAAAATTTAATGCCGCGTTCAAATCATATAAATTTGTAGTTTATGTATTGCATAAAATAAAACAAACTTGAGATAGCACCGGATAATCAAGAGTCGTAACACAACTCAAATCAAAATCGATGTTTTTGGTTCGCATTTGCATCCGAGAATTCGGGATGTAATCCCATAAAACCATTTACTTATGATGTATTGAAGCGCCGGCTCCTCGCATAGACTTGTGGCGTCCGGACGTTCCAAACAGAATTAATCATAAAGTATTGCCTCCATTTTATAGTAATTATAAGTTGGATTTTATGTTTTCCCTTCTATAACTTATTTTTCTTGTGATGTTTCTAGTTTTGCAGTTTATGTAGAAGTTAACTGCCGAGGAAACTACTATAACTTTAATTTTAATATTTATCATATAATTTGTTAGTAGATATATCTTTGATCTAAAATGTAAAACAAACAAAAAAGGGGTTGCTATATAAATCTTTTCGTAAATGGTAATAAAATTGTTTTTCAAACGCTTTTTTGTAAACAGTGTTACGCGAAATGTAAGACAATGCTCGTTTTATGATTCAGTTTAAGCATTTCGTTGCCGATAAATCATGTTGAATAAAAATTGTCTAATACGAGTACAGCATATACGTTGTTTGTGCATCAGATAATTCAAATTTTTCATGAATCGCAATCATCTGCAAAATATCATTCATCCTTCTCAAAGTCAATCCCAAATCGTCGATAGGTATTTAAAACGTTGCGATTTAGTTCATCATTGAAGATGTCAACAGTAGCAGTAGCGAAACGTTAATAATTAACTATTGAATGTCTGCCAAGAATCTGATTTATTAAGAACAGATGTGTTAAGAACTTTCAATGTTATACCAAACTGTTGGTGCTTATATTAAAATAAATTATTTTATACAATTACAATTATTTCAATTGTGATAATTCTTCAAAGAATTAAAAATTCATACTAGTTAAGGTAGTAGTGGTGGACACCTCGTACTTTTACATCGCCAATGTTTCAATTAACTTGGTTGATCTTTTTCAAGGTGTCACCAATTCTTTTAGTCGTCTTGAAAAAGACTAAGTCAACTTTGGCGATGTAGAAATACGTAATCGTCGGTCACCACTACTAAAACTCCTAAAAATAGAACTTGAGAAAATTTTTTAATTATTAAAAATTCGTATTAATATTTTTTTAAATTATTAAAAGAAAAAAATTTAATAAAAACTTCAAAAATCGCATCGAATACCTATAGAAAAATTTGCTTCAAGGTTTAGGAAAACCTATACATGCCAACCCTTACCCATCTTAGTATTTATATGTAATAATATTAATTAAATGTGTAAACATTATCGAAGGTAAATAAGAATATACAATATAACAGCACAGCCATTGCATGACGACATATAATGGACCGCTTCAAGCTCCAGTCATGAGAATGACAAAAAAAATAGTATAAGATAAAGATAAAGAAATAGCAAACAAAATAATGGAAAAACAGATAATCAGGATAGAAAATACAAAACTTAACTTCAGATGTTCTTTAAATTAGTAAACTTTGTTCGTTATGTTATGAATGTTCCTCCTTTAATCTTTGTTAATAGACAATCGACCACAATATGTGCATAGGTCTCTGGCTTGTTTTACAGTCACAATTTGAATTAGAAATTGCACTCCATTTAAACAACTTAGAGTTGCATTTTGGATGGCCGTTATTCGATTTATTTTTGACCAAAAAATTTTTTTATTAAAGCCCGGGACTTCTGTTGCATCATTAATAAGATATTTATTGAAAACATCAACTCCAGGCCATAATTTTTTCCATTCTTCAACTTCCAACCCTACAGGATTTTGAGATCTAAGACTTTTAGCTAGACGGTTCTCAATATCATTCCAAATTGGTAAGTTTTTGTTAAGTTGGCATTGTTTTAACGCACCTCTTCGTCAATTTTCGATGGAGTAATATTACAAAGAACAGGAAGCCAATCGCGAGGAGTAAATTTGATGGTTCCACTAATTATAGGCATAGTGCAATCCAACTGTGCATATATTTTTTTTTTGTATGATATTCACCTATACCTAAGCACAATATTCTGCTGTAGAATAAACTAATGCCAATGCAGCTGAACGAAGTGTGATCTCCAAGTTTTTCCAGCCAAATTTGGATGACATTATTTCTTGTTTTTATTTTTTTGTTTGTTTTCTAAATGATCTTTGTAAATTGAAAACGTATCTAAAGTTACTCCTAGATAAACTGGGTTAAAAATATGGTTTAACTTTATATTATTAAAGATAACAGTAATGCCCGGTTGCACCAATGTATCCTAGGATGTATTTTATCTAAATCTGTTCTAAATATGTGATCGACTTAAGATAGAAGTACGTTGCACAAGTATAAAAAATGCTACATTACTTGAAATCCGTTTTAGCTCAAATAACTACTGGCAACATAGCAATACAAAGTGTCCATCTAAAAATTGACACATTTTACAACTTACAACTCGAGAAGGGAAAAAGATATCGACAGACAGTTATGACTAAACTTTATAAATATACTTCAAGTTTCTCTTGGCATTGTCGCCACATGCAATTTTTATAAAAATTGAAAAAAAATTTAGTTTTTTGAACCAAAATTGTGTGCTTAGTTTAAATAGGACACCCTATACTTCTTAACATCATTGGAAAGGCCTTTTTCTTGTCATTTTCAAAAATGTATACATTGTTGGCATTAACCCACGTTTTTAGGGAATAATATACTTTTTTATGAAACCATGCCAATGTAGCCTCATTTGATTTGTAATAAGCTTCACCAACTTCTACTTTTATACACTGTAATACTTATTGAAGATCAAAAATAGCTAATTTGCTATCAGTTTCCTTTCGCATTAATTCTTTATTTAATAGGTAATTTTTAAATCGGTCGTGCAGATGAAGTTAATGGATGCACAAATGGCATTACACCAACTTTTACCTTAAAATACATAAAATTTACATCTGTCTTAACAATTGGATACAATTTTTTGTCCTAAGTCATAAGTCAACAGTATAAAATGGATTTTTGACTTAGGTCTGACTTAGAATAGGAACCTACCGTACGATGCATTGGTGTAATCGGGCATAAGTAATGGTTGACCACTTCGCAATATCTCCAGAAGTAGCTTTCTCCAATTTTTGTTTGAAAATTGTAATTGCAGTAATTCAGATCTCAAAAAAGTCAGTTGATTTATTTCAAATGTAAAATATAGTGTAGGCAATTTAGATAAAATAAAGAAGAATAGAAGAAAAAGTTATAAGTTTTAAAATTTTTGTTATGAAATGCCAGTAGGAACACGAATACAGATCCAAAGAGTTCCCACTCCCCGGGAGGAGCTTCATTCCCTTTTGTCCAAAAAACGACCTCCAAACGTAACTTCACGACGATTTATTTGCATTTTGCACGTAAACCGTATCTCTGACGAGAAAAAGTTCTAGCACTTTTTAGATTTTCCCTTTAATTTTCCACAAAAATTGTTTTATATTTATTTTGCGTATCTCCGACTCAATGCTCATAAACGACTTGAAAATAAGCAAAGCTTTAAGCGCGAACGCAAAAATGAGCTTTGCGCCGCCTTTTGCGTCGATTATCTTGAAAAGTATTAGCGTGAGCAAAAAATGTATAGAAGGAAAATTGTAGAGCAGTTCTTTCTCTACAATATCCATATTAAATACAATATTTTTGAGAATGTAATAGTGGTAATACGAAGATTTTTATATCTGTAAATTCTGCACTATGAGCACGATTTCACACCACCCTTGAGGTAGAGCTCTCAGTGCGTTTTGTTTAAGTGGTTTCCCTGAAGGCCTATTCCACTAATGAAATATTTAATCAATTTTCTCTGCAAAATGGTTCTCTTTGATGGAATTTACACAACTCTGCCCATGACAATTAGAACACATTGTAGAGCAGCGCAGACTAACCTTTACACAACTACATCGCTTTCCACAGCCATTTTTACAGCCGCAAGATATAAGCTGCAGAATTGAGGCTGGAGCTGGTATTTTAGTCGTGAGCACTGGCATTTAAATGTTGTTAGTTTCTCTCAACCCCATTCAGTTGCTCCCAAGTTTCTTCCTTTCTACAAATGAATTTGATAAAACGCCGATATAAATGTTACTGCAGGAGATGTAGGTAGTAGTTTGGACCAAATGACTGCGTTATTCGACTAACCAACTAGCTTATTAAATAAAATGAATCGATAATGGTTTAAAGATGTTTCTTTTTGGGGTGCTTTATATAGAGCAAGCGTAAATTTTTCCCAGTTATTGTAATGTAATGTAATGTTGATGAGGAATTGTTGAATAAGGCGACCACTTCTTGTAAATTCTTTCTTATATTTATTAAGTTTATGGTCTGTGATTTTCCTTTGCCAAAAAAGGCACAAGTGGTGTCGCAGTCACTAAACGCATGATGAAATAAAATATTATCTTTGCAATCTTTTAAAACTGTCAAGTTTTGTAAACTGGGAACTATACATTCATTCCTTAATATTTTCTTGGGAGTCTTTCAAAAAGCGAATATCTTTTTCTGGCACACAAAGAGCGATAAGAAGTGTAAGCAAAACCATATCGTGGCCCATATTTCTCAAGTATGATTACATGGGGTTCAACAATAGAAAATGCACAAAAGTACAAAAGTTATCTTATGACTACTAATACTTTTTCAAAAATATTTTACCTCACATGGATCTTGTATAGAAAGAACTGCTTTACAATTTGACCTCTATTAGTTTTTTGTTCACGTGAATACTTTTCGAGATAATCGATGTAATGCTCATTTTGCGTTCGCGCTGAAAACTATGCTTATTTTGCAAAGGTCATTTATGAGCGTTGGGTAGAAAAAATATAGGACAATTTTGTGAAGAATTTAATGTTGAATCTAAAAGTCCGATAACTCGTCAGAGTTACAGTTTACGCGCAAAACGCAAAAGACCAGTTTGAAGGTACATTTGAGGGTGGTTTGGTAGTCTGTAAACCGTTAAATTGATTTGTAATAAGTTTGACCAACTTCTACTTTTAGACATTGTAACACTTGTTGAAGATCAAAACTAGCTAAGTTGCTATCAATTGAAGTTTTTACCTTCTTTTCATTTGGAATTTATTCTTTATTTAAAAGGTAATTTTCAAATCGATTATGCAGTTTTTAAAATCATTTGAATTTTGATAATAGACCCCAAATCGCTTGTACGTGAACATCACACCAACTTTCACCTATTAAAATCCATAAAAATTTACATTTGTCAAATTTTTGAATTTACAACTTTTGTTGTAGAAATCGATGAAATGACATTTTTAGTGCAACAATATAAAATGTATTTTAGACTTAGGTCTGACTGGGCCTGACTTCGGAAAGGAATCTAACTATCTATCTTTGTTTTAATGTAGTGTTGTAAAATCGACATTTTACACATTTTTTTGCTTTACCGATTTTACTACACAGATTTTGTAAAAAATGTAGAATGACTATAAAAGTTACTTAAACATCCCCAAAAATATAGGGCGTACAATTAAAAAAACACGAATTATCACAATGAAGGGTACTGAGGAGACAAATGTAATACCTACTCCGTTCTAACAACTGGTACCGCAACATATTGATTAAATAAAGTTTTTTGACTTTTTGATACAAACGACTTCTCTTCGTCCTACACGACAGAAAATAATTGATCAGTTTCTGGACCACTTTGTTTTTCCATTCGTAACATGAAAACCGTGAAAATTAAGTGTAAACTCTCATATAAGATTGGAAAACACTAACAAAGTGGACAAAACATTAACAAGAAAGCCAATTACTAAATGACAATGAAAGCACGACCTTCAATACGAAACGGCAGAAAGTAAGGTAATGAACCAATTGAAACTAAAAATTAAACAGGAACAAGACAAAGCTTTCCGTGAATTCAGGTAAAACCATTAAATGTGGAACCATTGCAAAAAACTGAACCAACAACTAAAGGCTTTGATTGCATAATGGATGATAGCGAGCAGACAAGGACATTTATAGAACATCTCATAAAAGCATTTGTTCCTAACAAAATACAATCTAAAATTAATAACTTACATATTAGAGAAGCTCAAAAAGGTGACAAAATTACTTTATAAATCATAAAATAAATCTAGAAATGACGAAAAGCTTGGTAGTACCAGAAATTCAACCCACCATTTAGAAATAATCATCTAAAGACTCCAACGTCAAAGAATAAAAGCTAGTATCGACCCTAAAGAATTTACAAAAAATCCTCGTCAAAATCAAAGAGAGAATGTACAAAACGTACTCAGTTATATACCTAGTGACACAATCGAGTGTGTTTGAACCATTACTATATTTGCTATACAAGTAAATAAAACTAAGTTCTTGGATTAAATAGAAATTCCAGAAACTTTAGAAATGCGACTGCTCACTAAATTCACAAATTCTCTTGCTTTCTCTTCTATAATCCTTTTGTATTTTGAGTTTTTTTGACTGGCAGCTTTTTAGCCACAGCAACACACTTATTGTATAAGGTGCCGCTACAGGTAGCGTCCCAGACGAGAGGTTGCCCTCCAAGTCCATAACGTAATTCTACCTGGCTTCTTGCCATCATCACGACAAATTTCACCAGGTTTCAAAATGAGCGGGATTTCAGCCGGCACGAGATCTCATCTTATGATTTCATAAAGTTGAGAGTGACTGCACATTTTTCCTGCCCTCTTCTTACAATGTAGATCGTATAATACTTAATCATATACCACTGAATACGCATTCAAGTTGGTGGCATATTTTTATTCCCAGTCTAAGAGCAATTGTTCTACGAAAAGAGTTGTTATTAAGTAAAGTTCCGATTGATACATAACAGCCAAGCACCAAAATCAGGAGTACAGCTAGCCTTGTCAATATTATAGTCGAGCACTAATCCACTAATAAGTAATTAAATAACTTTTATTATCACATAATTAAAAAAAAAATTTCACACATATAAATCATATATTTATAATAAAATTATTTCCTTCATCGTCATATATGACGGAATGCTGTCCATAATGCACGTAGCATTCTCTCTTTGTAATGGAATACTGATTCGTTGAAAAAAAAACATCTTAGAACCAGATTCTCTTGTTACAGTAATCAACTTATGTCCTAATTAATTTAAAAATAGTAATGAACCTCACAAATTCGACCATATGATTCCAATGATATTGGCCTAAAAGTGTGATCCGTGAAAATCTCTAGATATAACTTATTCCTTTTTTATCAACATTCTCAGCAATGCGTCTGTCTCTTTGCATAAAATGTTGAGATAGGACTTGCAGTCGCATCACTAACCGTTACGTCTCGAACTAAATGTCTACCTTGTGACCATAGAACTAATCTCATTCCATTTTCTCTGCAAAGTCCAGTTGGCTTTAGAACTGAAGGTATATGGGCTGTAGTTAGTGCACTCTTAATAATCTCATTCAATGCGCCATGTCGAGCCACCAGTGCAGGCCCTTTGAACAAGATAAACCACTGACTCTATATTAGTTCCACAAATACTCTTGATCCAATCCCAAGAGCTACAGCAATCCTAAATTAATTACTGTCCAAAATAGTTCCAACATGTCTAGATGGAAGAATGTTTAACCAGCCACCGGATTCCTTAGTGGATATAATCAGGATATCCTGCCTCGTCTAACTTTAATTTGAAAAACAACGTGAAAATCTACCTTTGAGTAACTAACTGATCCCAGTTTTTCTGCCGGTGATTGAGAATAAATTTCATTCCAAATTTCCATCCCATTCTTAAAAAAACGCACTTTGTCTTTTGTCCTTGATTTCCGGTTATACTAAATTAACAAGAGCGGAAACACTATTCACAGACGATAAAAATGCGGAAAAGCGTAAGTGCTCAATTTTTCGTAAATACCTCTAAACCGTATTAGAAAAGACGCGATATTCCAGTGGTCCACATTAAAACCAAGAGTTTTCAGTCTTCTTCATTATTTTTCTTATATTTTCATCTAAGCTTCCGATAAAGTCCAAAATAGCCAAGATGGTGTTGTCCGAAGTAAGTATGTAAATTTAAGGGTAGATAAACAATTCTTCTAATTGTTTTTATATGTATAGAATCTCAACTCTTCTGAAACTACATGATATTTAGGGTCATAATTTGGTTAAATTTGTTCCAGATATCTAAAGCATCGTAGTTTCAAGATACTTCAATTACATTTGAGACAATTTGGTACATCTAGGAGACGAGACTTGTGTACGGAAGGTAAGAAAACAAGTGGGCACAAGTCGTTTACTTTTGTATTCCAATTCTACCTTCACGACCAGGCAGTGATGCTATGGTGCATTTGTGGTCATCAAGAACGCTATTCAACATTCTAATGTGGATCTAATGCATTGGTCAAAAGAAAATATGCCATGTGAAACTTCAAAGGTTTTAATCGTTCAGAAAGCACATTCAGTTCTTTCAGCTTCGAGTCCAAAATCTTGTGTGTGGTTTCGTTTGTGATTGGAGATCCAAGTAGGAATATACCTTCTTCCTTTTCAACTCAAATTACGGAAGAAATGTCATTAAAATTTTCTAAAATCTTATTATTTATCTTTTGAACAAAAATGGATTTCACAGTTTGATGGGTTAATTTGGAGCCCAAATAGACCCTCAGCAAGTATCCCATTGTCCAGATACCATACATTAAATTATGAAACAGGATATTCCACTAGTGGCTGTATTCCTAAAAAGAATGCTATTGATTCAGCTGAAACTCCTTGCTGTGTTTCTACTTCCGAGAAGATCACTTCGTCACTTATGGGATTGCTATAAAAAAGAGAATATGGCTGTAGTATGAGTTATAATATTCATCACGTTCCATGAAAATGAATGCATTCTAGAAATCACTCTTTAAAAGAATTTTATTTGTGTTCTTATTTTGTTTGAGAAAAGCTGTAGTGGCATAAATAGCAGCTTCACATTCACCATTCGATCTGAAACCCACTTCAGTAAGTTGTAAATAATATCTCAATAAGCAATACAGTTTAATTTTGCAAATAAACGTCGCAGCATACAC
The DNA here is from genome assembly GCA_030710515.1 of Abscondita cerata. NCBI lineage: Eukaryota > Metazoa > Arthropoda > Insecta > Coleoptera > Lampyridae > Abscondita > Abscondita cerata. Next base: position 53,092 of record JALBCR010000095.1, read on the forward strand.
CACCGCAATGGGCCGAATTTCCCCGTCCTTTTTAGTTGATGTAGTTAGGGTTGTTCCGTAAAGGTTTGGACAAACTTCAGGCGAAACTTTTCCATTCAGCATTAAATTACAAAGACATGCGTCAATACGTTGCCCCGGCAGAAGATAATATAAGTTCCTTGAGGTGTTGTCGACGAATTTCATCAATGCCGGAAGAAGAACCGTTTGTAAATGATAAAATTGCCGTCAACACTTCCTTTTTGGACACCAAGAACTGTAGGGCGTCTTCCGAAGGGGATAAAAAAAGACTCTCTACCAGGTATTGGATACTGTTGCACTAAAAACTGAAATGTGCGAAATAGTCTGTGGATGCCAAAATTTATATTGTCCCATGAATATCGTCATCAAATACTTTGGATTTTAGCATGTTTTGACAACGTTGTCTCCGAAAAGGTGCTGTTTATATTAAAATTCTGTGGTTCAGTCTCAGAGTGAGGAATATTTCCCTTCACAAATCGAGCTAATGAGATTTTGGACTTCCCTTTAAAGCCACGATCTGGTAGATTTAGTGCTCTATTAGAAAACGTTAGCAGGTCTTCCCAGGAATTATCATTATTTCTTAATATATAACTGTCAATAAGCAAAAGGTAGCTTTTTTTGCTGTCAAATTTTTGGACAGAATTTTTGTACAGAATGCGTAAAACCAAGAGAGATAATAGTCTGACAAGAGCCAGTTGGGATCGAGGTTTGAGTGATCACCAAAAGCGTATTTCATTAAATTACTTGTTTTTTTTTACATTCAATTATAAATATTTTGTAGTTAATAATATTAACAATAACACTACATATAGTGACATATTAAATGACCCTCTTTAAAGCAACTAACAATACACCACCGTTCAAATCATAATTATCGCAATCTTCATGTGACGTTTTGCGTTATCGCTTAATACCGGTTTCAAGGTAAGTTTTTTAAAAGGTATAATTCAAAAATTTACTAATTTAAAATACTTAAATAGCAAACAACATATTTATTTACTCTCGAGCGTAATTAGCTGCCTAGATGGCCGTTCGAAAAAGTTTTCAAAAACGTATTTTTTCAGACCCCATTTTATTTTTATATTGTTAATGTAAATATTCAAATGAGGTTTTCGGTGATGATATTTGGTTTTTTTAATTTCCTAAAATCTGATTTGGGCTTTTTCAAGACCGCAACCTGAAAAATAAAAAAATTAAATTCTAATTGTTTCGCACCATCACACGTGATTTTTACGTAACCGCTGCGTGATGATAACTTGTTCACTTTTTCCGATTATTTCTTTTAGTTACCAAATATCGATTTTAACATGCTCATTTGAACATTATTTACATTTCCGTCTAATTACATTAATGCTAAAATACAACATAAAAACCATAAATACAATTGCAATAAAAATTAGAAAGGGAGAAATAAGGAAAGACACATTATTTCTTTGATTTAAAACAGTGTGCCAGAATTGATTGGATTATCTCAGATCCGAAAACACAAACTTATTCAGAGCTACATTGTTTAACTAACTTTACGTCAAAATGTAATCGATAGCTATCATTTTTAATGTCACCGAATTTTCCATTTTTTTGACTACAGTTACACAAATCAAAAGTTATAGCACGGTCGCTTAAAAGCAAATGAAGCAAGTGGTCTCTGCTGAACGGTGAGAACTGGTTAGTTTATAAATCTCGCATATTGTAGTATTCTTCTTGATTTGATATCAATATTTGCTGTGATAGTACGCCGTTCATCATCAGTAATGAAATAAGGAACGATAATCCCATTTCCAGAAACTGCACACCATACGGTTTCTTCATGAAGTGGTGTTTTAATTAATTCCTCAGATAGAGTAAATCCAATTAATCTAAAAGGATGCCTATTAATGTGTCCCGAAAATGACACATGGGACTCATCTAAATACCAGACAAGTTAAGAACTGCCATCTTTATAAATGTTAGCCAGCATCTGAGCACAATACACTAAATGCTGTGTTTTATAATTTGGTTCAATTTATTTTCTTTTTATATCCAGTTTTAAAACAGTTCTTTGCATGCTTTTTTTAGGTGATTGTAAGACATGCAGCATTACCTGTTGGTGATTTTCGTTTACTCAAATGCTTCTCTTTATTCTTGAATTGTCTTTCCGTTGTGTGGTAACATTGCTGGTAGTTTTTAATTTTTTAACAACGTACAAAATAATACTATTCGATTTAGGACTTTTGAAAGTATAACTCAAATTGAGATCCAACCCATTTGATGTTAGGACTATTTTTTTTCTAACTAACTTCTCAGCCGAAAACTACAAAACTGGTGTTACTTTTCGGCGTAATCTCCCTGCAGACGTACACATTTTTTACAACGTCGAAGCCGTGATTCCATTGTCGCAACAAAGGCTTCTTTAGGAATCTGTTTCGACCACTGGAAAATCACTGAAACAATAAAAACACGGTTGGTTAATGTGCGGCCACCGAGAGTGCCTTTCATTGTTAAAAACAGTCGAAAGTCACTAGGAGCCAGGTGAGGTGAATAGGGTGCATGAGAAATCACTTCAAAGTAGTTTTCACGAAGAAATTGTTGTCTAACGTTAGCACAATGTGCGGGTGCATCGTCTTGGTGAAACAGCACACGCGTAGCCTTTCCCGGACATTTTTGTTGGAGTGCAGAAAGAAACTTGTTCTTCAAAACATTTTCGTAGAATGCACCTGTCACCGTAGTGCCCTTTGGAACGCAATGATTGCACGCTGTTTAAGTAAGGAAAACGTAGCCCTTTTAAGTATCTAAAACGGTTCTCATTCTCGACGCTGCCGCAAAAATTCCATCTGTCGTACAGTGCTCCCATCTCTGTGACATATGTTACAATATTATTTTGTTGGGTTACGAAATTCCTCATTCCGGGTGTAGACGGTACTTTAGCGCGTCGTGGTAGAATGCGACCAAAAGAAGTAGTGGATGCGATAACGCAATGCATTCTGGGTTTTTGAAAATTTCGACATTTTTGATTTCTACAACCGTTCTTAATCGGCGTGTTTTAAGTATCCGTCCACATCAATCCTGGATGTATTAAAAATAACTTTTCCCAACAAATATATGGGAAAAATTAGTTAATGCTGAGCACGCCGTAAGTTTCTTTTTATGCTAATTTTCGTGGATATTTCGTTTTCTTCGGGGTGATTTGCACTTGTTCTTTGTTTCTATCATAGGACTTCCTCCGGGTCCTATTCTGAAAGTGGGATGTTCTCTAAAAAGAATTAATGCATACTTTCGTAGTAATACAGATAAGTTCACATTAATAACTAATTCTGCCGATATACTTATATTGTTATTGTACATTATACGTTACCTTATTGCGTTACTAATTACCCTCGTAATTATCGATTGAAAGCATGGTGACGATAAAGTCATTGCACATGCGATGGAAATAGTTATTTATGTAACAAGGACTAAAAAGTGCACTTTTATGTACGAGACTGAATTTGCTGGCCGAGGCGTTAGCCGAGAAGCAAACAGGCGAGGTTATTAATAAAGCACTTTTTTCCGAGGTACATATTAATTTTTTCCGTTGACCTTAAATTAATTAATTTTCTATTGATTACCGTTTACTGAAAACAAAATGTTTAGTAATTTTAAACAAAAATTTTACGTTTGTTCTGATTTTACTGTACCTAATGTTCACTTCACCGTTCAGTATTGTAACATTTGTGTAAAATTTTATTAAAGGAAATAAAAGCTTTCCGCGTTCAAATATTGTACCGATAAAGCATTTGTTTACAACAATCACATAATTTTTATAAGAGCACTTGATTATGATAGGTAATAGGTAAAACATGTACTTTTTTATAATTTATTAAAATAATAAAAATTACATTTAGGTAGTGTTATTTTGAAGTATATTTAAAAATGTAGTTATAGTTGAAAGCCTACCCTCAAAATTAATGCATTTCTTTAATTGTTTATGATCAAAGATGTAATGAAGTTTCTCCTATTAAACACATTAAAGTCGATTCTTACTAATTGGACATATTATAGTTATAAGACTGAGTTTGTACCGTGGTCAGACTTATAATCATTTTATATTTAATAAAATATTGCCTGACCGTAAGAAAGTATGCAAACGTAGTTTTTGATTCACTCCGAAAATGTTTCAAAAAATGTAATAATCTTCTTTCAGCTTATTGAAAACTGTGAAATTCACCTTGTTTTTGTGTACGAATAAATCTTGAACCCAGTAATGTTGATGGCTTATATGATTCTATTTTTGTTTTTCCTGCGACAGAATCAATATTCAAATGATTTTTCACAATAATTACTGTTCTTGTGTTTTCCATTAGCATTATTACTTATTTACATCAATCAAATACAGTAATAGAAAGGTACCCATAATTAACTCACTTCTACTGTAAGTTTTTGTATCGGAACTCCGCTTCTGTATCAAAATGTTACCTAATAAAATTGTCTAAAGCAATCTCAAGTCGTATGAATTCTGTCTTACCTTATAAATGAATAACTTTAAAGAAGTTAAAGTGTTACATATTGAAAACAATGTATCGAGTATTGTGAGATTACAACCAGGCTCTTCTATATGCTTCGCACATTGTATAAACTATAAACAATTTATTAATATCATTTCAAAGCACTTAAAATCATTTACTTGTAATTTGAACAACAAATTGTTTTTGTTCAAAGTTGTGTGGGATTGAGAAATTGAGGTTATAAATGGAAGTAAACAAACAATATTCTGCAGTATCTAAAATGTTTCAGTATGTACCTAAAGTACTGTAATATCCTATGTAGTCACTAAATTCATCTTTTCTTAAAAATGGGTTTTCATACTGGTTACTTCGACTTCATTTAATTTGACATAAAATAATAATTGACATTGACAGATGTTTGCGGACGAAAAGTGTTTGCGGACGAAAAGTGTTTGCGGACGAAAAGTGTTTGCGGACGAAAAGTATTACAGTTAAAAAAGTGTTACTTTATAATTATTCAGGGAGTACGTAAAACTCAATTTTATAATGAGGTCGACGGAAAGACGTTTTCGAACGTCATATAAATCTAAACGCTGTGTGTTAAACCTTAATTTAATTTGTAGTTAGTATACGAGATTCGGTACGTGTTCATTCAAACCCTTTTGTAATTTCACTTGTGTCGGTAACAACATTTAGCCGAACCGGTAATAAATAATTATCTGTATTCACGAAGAGGTAAGTTTATTCGGTACGATTTGAGGTTATACCAACGTAAATAATAATCATAGGCGTCGCTCTGGGACGAATTACCCAGTGGTGTAGTAAAGATATCGATATTTACCCAAAAAGATTCGTGTAGACTTAGTATGTACGATTTATTGTGGAACCACTTCGGTTCGCATTTTTAATAACCCTTGCCTTTTATTGTTGTGTCTAGATTTAGATTTTGTGGTTTTGTTCGTGTGTCTCTTATGGAATTCTGTGTCTTAGTAATAATAATAACCTGATTCTGTTTCACGGATTGTTTTCTTTCTTGACGACCGAGAGGTCCTAGTGGATCTCGATTATTATCTTTATTTATTGCACTAGGTGGCGCCATATAAATTCTATAAACAGGGTGACAACTTTTCTACAATTTCTTGTAAGTATTCCCACCCCACTCTCGACTGGAATAGCTGCCGGCCAAGCTGTCACTCCTGTTTTCTGGTATTTAACTAATCTACAAAATAATTCCGTAACACATATTGACAACGAGCGCACGCCCATTTTAAAACAATGCACGTTTCTATTTTTTTCCAGTCTGGAGAAATAAAACCAGAGGTCTTAGAACTTGAATGCACCTCGTATAAAGGTTTTTCTTCAGTTGTAAGCGTCTTATTCACAGACTGTATTGTATATTCTGACAGATAACAAATTAATGTTTGTTTGAAAAAATTTTGACAGTAGTTACATTTCCGCAGCAACTATGAGTTATAATTTCGGTACTGTATATTTACGATCATCTTTTTTTTCTTTATTCTAGAAATATCTATTGAGTCAGATAGTATCACCCCATCAACTTCAAAAGCGACTGACCATCTATTGGAGTCAAATGTAAAGTTCTGTCGGGGAAAGAAATTAGACCACTAACCACAAAAAATCTAGAATATCTAGAATAAACTTAGTTAAAGAAATAATTTACAGCAAAAAAACAAAGACAGTAAAATTAGACAAAGTAAAATCTTTAAAAAGGAAACTAACGGTATCCAAAGAAGAAATATCAGACTCTGACAAAGTTTGATGTATCCTCCTACAGAAGTCACAATTCAATTGAGGATCCTTCAAAATTAAGAAACGTTATAGAAGATTACAAATCATAATTTTATTTACACTTAACATATTAAAAGGAATGTGACTGTTTGAGAATAATCTGTCAGTTAAAAATTATAATTTACAATCAAAATTGTTACGGATTTAATGAAAAGGTTCGCCATTTAAGACCGAAAATTTACATAAGACGCGTGATACAACTTTAGATTTTCGAAAACATCACCATTAACATTATGAATCATTATGCAGAATCAAATATGCAAAAATGTTACATGCTTAAGGTGCAACAAACTGTGAACTTTAAGTTAATCCAAATATATGGTTCATTTGTATCGCAAAGGTTCATCAGTCGTAGTTGTCTGGTCCAAAGCTGTACGTATCACCGTTCAACACACCACGCACCATTATATGCAGCCTTTATAAATTGCATCTCAATAAATAAGTAACTTTATATTCGAATACAATCAACTATTCTACTTTACAAGCAGGCAAAACAATAAAATTACTAAAATATGATTGAGAAATTACTTTTTATTTTGCACAAAACACGACCTGCAGATAATAAATACTTCACAAGCACATGTTGGTAATCGTTTACTTAAAAATGATATGATACCATGCCTAAGTTATGCTAAGTACATCCAGAATAATCATAAAGATGCATCGCGAAATAGCTCAAGATACGCAAAAACTTATGTATAAAGAGAGAAAGATAAGAACGTTAACAACAATACCATATAATACCGAATTGGTACCTCATTTACATTAATTTTAATACTTATGAATCGAATTAAAGTGTCAAGTTTGTAATACCTTGAAAACAAAATTAGAGTAGGGAATAAAACCTGTACGTGTAGGCGATGGTTTACTTAAGTTATAAAGCTTTATTTGCAGGGACTAAATAGATAATTCTAATTAAAATATAACTTTAACGCCGTGATGAAACTTTATGAATGACTGCTTTGGTTTAATTGTTTTTAAAGTGTAATTTCTTAAAATCAAACGTAACCAAATAATGTGTTAATTTGGAAATTAAAACTGCAATCAACGAAATTGTTATTTATTTGAAATTGATTCTAATTGAATTTATTGCATCAGGTACTTGTTTTTAGAATCTTAGTCTAAGTGTATTTGGCATAGAAAGTGTTTACGGAAGAGCTCCACATCGGACTTTTAAGCAAAAACAAAATTGCGTTTTAGAAAAAAATGCTCAAACAAAAGCTATAGAACATAGAATTTCGAACAACTTTTTGTAAAATTGATATTGGTAATCTCAGTAATTACTTATCGGATCAAAAAATAATGAAAACAAAAGTTGTGTATAATTAAATTATAAACAACTTTCATTTAAAACAAAAATATGTAAAATAAATATTTTTCTAAATATTTTAAAAACTCGAACATCTGTATAGGTTAGCGGTTGTTTGCTACATAGATTATGCTCAAAATCTAATCAGATTTTCGGAAATATAAATTTGTGCAAATTTTTATAAAAAATCGGACCGCTAGTTTTCTTGGAATCGTGTTTACATACGAATGGACGGCCGGGGGACCGGCCGGCCGTCGGACATACTTCTGTATAACATACTAACTTAATTCGTCGGAAAAAGTTAAAAAAAGGAAGTGTTAAATTTTTAGGTTTGGAAACCGTCCTATTTCATAAGATGTGTAGTAAAAACAGTTTCTATTATTATATAATTAAATTCAGATATTATCAATCATCGTAACTGTTCTCCAATTTTAATATAATAAATATTTTGGGTTAAAATTTTAGATTATGATGGCGTTTTAATATAATGGGAAAAGATATTTGATTTTAACCATAATTACATCTATATTATTTCCAACTGTCAAAATGTATGTCAATTTTGTTAGAGTTTTTTGTATGTGTTTTTAAGTGCTTTTAATAAAAAAATAAAAAATATGGAAGGTGATCAGTACTTTACAGTACTCCATGGTCAACAAGAAAAACATGTTCCCGAGAATCACTACTTTGGTTTCCGGACCTGGTCATCAAGACCCTCCCGTTTAATTAGGAAAAAATGTATGACACAATTTCACAAAACACAATCACACACTGATATAGAACACACAACAAATATTCTACAAATTAATGTTGAGAAATCAGATTTCTTGTCTAATCTTTGTTTCAGGAATCGTCGCCACACGATACAGGTTTATACCGATCTTCTGAAGCACCATACATAACATTTACATCACAATACAACATTTAGAATGTATCATACGAATAAATAAATAAATAAATAAATCTAAAATGTCTAAATTACCTCAATAGCAAAAGTTTCATTCTCAATCATCTGCTACTATGTTAGATTTTGCGGTGCTTGTTGCTGAGAATTTATAATTTATTTGTGATAATAATAGTCGCGCCATTGAAACCGGTCGTTTTATTAAAATTAAAATTAAATTAAAGGATGTGATGTACTTGTATTCTAAATTACCGGAAATTAACTAAAACTTGTTAAAAATACTGTCTGTAGCACTGTTAAGACAAGATGACATTCATTACAAACTGATTTTTGATTATATTTTTTATTCTCCTTTTCCTGTACGTTAGTAACCCTTGCGAGATGAGAGACATGTATTTTCATAAGTTAATCTCAATTAGCAGTAATAGCTAAGTAAATTAGTCAAAAGAAGATAATTTTTAGTTCGCCTCCGCAAACTGTAATTTTTTTCTAAAATTTCAAATTATTAAAAAAATATTGTTGTATAACCAAAATTTCAAAGTACTAAAAAAGAACTGGTTTGAATGCAAACCAGGTGTTTTCCTTGACAATGAAGCAAGTGTCAGTTTTTCTACGCAATGAACTAAGACCGTGTGGTCCATGACAGAACAATATTGGTCTACATTAGGTGATAGTAGTAAAACATTCATTTGATTATGTATTCTTTGTTCTATCATAATTTGTCCTAACAACTTTACCGCAAATGCAAAAGTGCTTTTGGGGTCAATTCTCCAAACATATGTAGCTTCTTTCTAAAGTGAAATCTCAAGTAAATGTATGGTACTTACAAGTTTTGGATCAAGCCTAAAACGGAATGAATCAAGCTCACAAGGAGCAAGTCATAATTCCAAACATAAATAAGTACTGACAGAAAATTTGAATGGGAAGAGGCAGAAAGAAATGGTGGGATAACCAATGCAAAACGTCTAAAAAGATGTGAGTGACAGAAGGAGAAAATGGAAGACGGAAGTAGAAATAAAAAACTTAAAAAAGCTAATAAAATTTAATTGCAAAGAAGAAAAAATCAAATATAAGGAGCAGCTAAAAGAAAAATAAAATACTTGAAGGAGAACAAGATGAAATAAGAGAAACATTCCTGCACCAATTGAAACATTTGGAACCGCAATCCTATATTATGTGAAGAACGCTTGCAGACCGTATAAACAAAATACTAAAACCCATAATATGGATACAGTTTTAAAGTTTACACAACAAGTACAAAATCAATTACCACATACCCTGCTTGTGTGATTAAATGTATGTAGAGACAACAAAATGGAGCATTGACAGACTGTCGTCTGCTTCAGTAGGATAAATTCGCAGACGCCGCAGTCAAAACCAAAGAGCTATGTTCGGTTAAACGTGTAATCCATAGAATCAAATTTTAACAAAAAAGGAGATGATAAAGTTTGGTATCCAGTTCTTAAAAATATTAAGACTAAACCATTACCCAACATGGAAGATCAGTCAGTCATAAATAGTCAACTATCCGCATTTAAACAATCAAGTGTTACTACCAGGACTATAAATAATGTAGCAGATCTAGCACAAACGTCAGACAAAGACTTGAAACTAGTTATACGACCACGCCACTGAAGATGTTTGCAGCAAACAAAACGTTTAGAAGAAGAGAACGAAGTTCCAACACACCATGTCTCAATAGCCCGGAAAGTCATGGCATAAAAATAAGAGAGCAATTGGAGTAGAATTAACAACGAAAATTAAACAAGGAAATAACAAAAGATGAAACGAAAGAGGCCATAATAAAAATAAGATAGAAAAAGATCGGTTTGCACAATTATAGAAGAAAACTGTTTGCATCTTTTAAAAATAGTTATACAATATATTTTCTTAAATTACAGTTTCTCTGGTGGACAGCATACTTAAATTCCACTTTAAGGAACGAAGACAGTTGTATTCATTCTATGGATGTACTGTAAACTTGTATGAGGAATAAATTTTCAGAGAGCATCAAAAAGTAACTAAATTACATTTCTGACTTATTAAAAAAAAACACATATAAGAAATTGTAAGTTTTGTGTATAGCTTTGTTCTACATCGCCTTATATCATCAAATAAATTTTAAAAGATTCAAAGGTGTTCTTCTATAATTCTGAAGAAATCGCATTATGCAGGATTGAAAAGAATAGAATATAAGCAGGATACGAATAACACAAAATATTAAGAGAAATGGCGAGAAGTAGAGAATAGGAGACAGCAGAGGTGAGATATAAGAAAAGCAATGGTAAAACGAGATAAAAACACCCAATGGCAAGAAATAAAGATGAAAATTAGGGAAGGAAGACAAAACCATGGATACATAGAAATTGTAACGGAAGGGATTCCAGATATTTGAAGAGAAAAACGGAGAGGGTTTTGATGAGCAAGGTCGATAGAGACAATATTACAAACAAAAAAAGGTTAAGTGTAGAGAGAGAGAGAGACAGAAGAAAAGATAGAATGGAAAGTCTGAATTGTTTTCTTTCTAGTATTGTTTATACAGATTTGGGTTTAATTGTACATACATACATGTCACATACATATAAAACAATTATACAACTGAGTGTTGTGTCCCCATTTGCCGTCTCCTACTTTCTTTATCCTACGTCATTTCTTTTTCCATTCTTCTTGTTCTCATAGCTTGCCGCATACCTTTATTCAGGAATCTACGTGAATGTCTTCCTTTATTTCTTCCCGATGGGCTCTATATAAATAGTCTTGTGTCGTCCATTCTGATTAGGTGTTCAAACCATTAAACCCCTTTTTCTATTCTTTGTATGACTGTTTCTGTTGCTTCTGTTCTGTTTCGTATTTCTTGGTTTGTTATGTGTTGCTGCACTTCTTCGTAGGTAGTCCATCTCTATGGTCATTCTTTTTTCATAACTCAACGTTCACTGCCATAAGTTAAGACCAAATCTACCATTGATCTTCCAATTCTTTTTTTGTTTCGTTTGGTTATGTTCTGATCCCACCATACGGAGGTTAGTATCCCTATGATCCTTCTGGCCTTTTGTATTTTATTCTGTATTTCTCTTTTGCCTATCACATTTTGTTATCAACCATTACTCCTAGATATTTAAATTCCTGCACTTCTTTAACATATGTATTGTTGCTAATTAAAACATTAAATTCTATTTCCGAGTTCATAACCATATTTTCAAGGCTTACATCTGTTCCTCATTCTTGGTATTCTGTATATAATCTCTTTAGCACATACTCTATATTAAATGAACCTTGTGTTAATATTACTTGATGGTCTGCAAAGTTTATATGGATGCCCATGCTTTGACATATACGGTTCAATTTTTTAAGGCGTTATCTACAAATATATTAAACAAGATTGCGGTGATAGACAGCACCCTTGTCGTAGACCTTTTGTAATATGAATAGGTTCCGATAGATAGCATCTTTGTTTTACATATCCTATATTTTCATTATAAGTTATTTTATTGTTCTTATCCTTTCTTTTATTCCTACTGTTCTCAGAGCATGCCATAATCTGCTTCTAGGTACACTATCGTATGCCTTTCTAAGATATATAAAACTCATGTGTATTTCATAGTCTTTTCAAATCTTTCTTTCTATCAGTTGTTGTAAAATGAATAAATTATCCGTACACGAGCGGCCCGGGGTGAATCCGCTTTGATTTTTCTTTCCTTATTGATTCTCTTATTTTATTTTGCACTATTTTACGGTATAACCTACTCATAGTGCTTGTGACGCATATACCCTATAATTATTAAGGTCTTTTCTACTTCTTTTCTTATATACCGATGAAATATACCTTTTTTCTATTTAGTAGGTGTTCTTTTTTGCGATAGATAGTGATTAATTAAGTTTATTCTTTTCCACAAGGTTGTACCTTCATTTTAGCCATTTGTACTGTGAAATTTTCCGGTTCAGTTGCTCTTCCATTCTTCATTGTTTTTAAATTTTCTTGTAATTCTTCCATGCTTATTTCTTGACTATCTTCTCTTTTTGTGTCTTCAGTTTATTGTCATCTTTACAAATGAATTCTAGTCTGTTTTCAGATAGTAATTTTTCATAATAATTTTCAATTTTTCCAGGTATATTAAATTTAAGGCCCTCGTTTTCATACTTTTGAAGGTTTGCCATACTTCTGTGGATTGGGCTCCTGCAGTATTTATTTTTTTCCTTTTTTATTTTATTCCGTACTTCTCTATTCTTCTCTTTGTATTCTCTTCGGGTAGTTTCTGACTTGTGTGTTAAATATTTATGGTGTAATCTATTTTTTCTTTTATTAGTTCTTTTCATTCTTCTGTTATATTATGTAATATTTACGTGATTTTTTATCTCCCCTCTCATCTCTCTCTTACTTTTTTGCGCTACCTTGTGAATCGTTCTTTCAATGTGTTCATATTCTCGTTCTATTTCTTCTATTGGTTCAGAGGTAAGTAATTCGTTGTGTGATCTTTTCTGGTAAAGTTCTTTGATACTTTTGTGCTGAAATAGATACGTTTCGTATCTTTTTAGTTTTATTTTTATTTCTGATTTGATTCCGTCTGTGGAATTGTTTTCCAAGTTTTTATTGTTTTTTGGTAAAAAAGGGTATACTATTTTAAAGTTAGTAAATGGTGGTCTGTGCCATAATTAGCTCCCTTTTTAACTCTGGTATCGTGTACTTTGAATATAGATTGAACTATTGTAGATTTCTGATTTAATGAGGTCTCTCCCAAGTGAAGCGATGAATATCCTTGCAGGGGAAGAAGATATTTGTTAATTTTAGATCAAATGGATTACACAGCCCCAGAATTCTTTCACCTGTATCATTTTCTCTAACCTATGCATATTTTCCAACTATTACGTTGTTGTCTTGACTTTTAACTCTCCCATTTAGATCCCCTGCTATTATCACGTTGTAAGAAGGGTTGGTGCTACTTATAGTGTTGGTAAGGTTCTCATAAAGTGCATCGTTTACTTTTTGTTTTCATTATCTACTGGACTATATGTTCCAAGATTGTACCCGAACATTTGTGTAGGGGGTATTATTCTATCTGTGATGTACTGGTAATCCCTTATATATCTTTTAATTTTATTTTGAACTAATACAGAGACTCCTGAACTAGCTCTTTGAGACTCTAATGTAATATAATTACCTAAGTTTTCGTTTCCACTTTCCTTTTCTTAGTTTCGGTTAGTATTATTATATCTAAGTTATATTTTTTCTATTTCTTTCATTATTTCTACTAGTTTATTTGATATTCCATGTGGCTATATTCGTTGTCCTTTTCTTTGCCAGTCGTTGTCGTTTATCATTGTCATCCCTTTTCTGAGGCTATTTTTTAGCGTTTTGGCTGTTAAATGTTTTCTACAGGTGTTGAATTGCTGACCCAACCTCCCAACCCTCATTTGGAAGACCAAAATTTTCTGTCGGGTTTTTTCCCTTAACCAATATGTTCCAGTTAATTTTTAAGGGCGCCAGAATCTAGTATTGTTTAAGTTTCATAATTTAATTATTTGAGTTATTGAGTCTTGCTTTAATAGGTACTAATGGTAATCGAATCAATTTGTAAAATTGTAAATTTATGTATTTTCTAATCTACTTAAGACGAACCTGAAAATCTTTATAACTTAATGTGTTAGTTGCAGATTTAGGCTCCAAGAAGTTCACATTGTGCTACACAAAATGTAGTTTAAGAAGAATCAATTCTTTAGCAAGTAAACAAACTTTAGTTAAATAATTTTCTCAGTTGCAATTTTCTAGGTCTAGGTCATTTATGAGTTGTAGTACTTGCCTACTAATTATTAATGTGATTTGTCATTTAGAGTTGTTTACATTAAATTTACATTGGACGATATTTAGAAGTCTAAACTTTTTAATCTCGTAAATTGTTTTAAATTACAAATGTCAATAGAGGCTTTTTATGTGGTCTTATAAAAAGTATAAATTAATAAAATTAAATACTCATACGATCCTGCTTTCAAGCCGGTTTCAATTAGTGTTATGCGAAGATAATAGAACAATTCTTTCATAGCGTCTTGTATGACTTTTGAGTAAACTGTGCAGGGGAACTATTGGTTACCTAATTTTGATGACTAACGCTTTGATAATCCAGCATCTACTATAATAAATAAGAATTAGTTTGGAAGTGATCCGAGGGGAACTTAATTGTCTGTAGAAACATACATTGTCTCTCTGAATGTTCCCGTTTTGCTCAAATCTATTTCATCTCAAATTATTAAAGTAGAAATAACAAACGTATTTGTAAGCTACCATTACCAAATTATTTTTGGTTTATGCCGAAAGCTGAATTAAGGAGAAAAATGTACATAAACAGAAGGTATACTTTAACAGAAACATATTATGTGTATTAAGGATTGTAATGATATACTATGAAACTTGCAAAGCTGGTTTATAGTTATACAAGAGCTTAACGTACGCAACTAACCTCAACAAAATCAAGGATTTAACGCTCGGAATAGTCTATATGTATATGTGCGTCGAGTTCGAAAACATTAGACTTCCGTAAGTATCTATAAAAACAACTTCAGGCATATGTGATACTAAAAGTAAACCGATTGCTTAATATTGTTGGTAATTTTAAACTTTAAATTGAATTTTTAGCTGATTTTGTTTCCTTTTTTAAAGCTACCTACAGAGAGATCGTAAAGTAAAAATAGCAATACTTTTTAAAATAATTCTACAAAAATACACGCCATAGCTAAACTGAATTTAAAGTGCCGTACGTTGTTGTTGTCATTTCATGTCATGAATTTATGCTAATGTCATCATGTGTCAGTTATTTCATTGTTCCATTGTAATTATAATCCTTAGTTGTATTGTGAGTTGTTCGTCGTTTATCGTTAATTTTGTTCATTTAATTGCCACCTTAATGAGCCAATCATTTATAGAAACCAAGTGTACTATAATACAATGTACAGGGTGTCCCGAGTTTAGTTTTACATCCGGAAACCCTGCATCAAGCCCAAAACTCTAAGCGAAAAAGTCCTAATAACATATGGTCGGAAACGTACCGTTTTTACACAATTCCCAAAAATATCGCATCAGCGCAATAGTTTCCTCTCTGTCTCACTCATTTATTAAGCATTTCGTGGTGTACGCCTCCGATGTAAACAAACTTTGGACAGTCCCATGTCACTGGTGTTAGATTTTGTCGCGTCAAGCTGTCGAATTGGGAGCCAAAAAAAAAAAAAAAGCAGACCGAGTAGTTGCCGGTCGTGGGAAGCGAACCCAGATCGAGGCGGTTACAGTCGAGCACGCTGTCCACTCATCTATCGCGCTTCCTTTTAAATAGGCTGTTCGTAGCTAGTCGAATGAAGCAACCAACGCTTATTGGCCAGCGATATTTTTGGGAATTGTGTGAAAACGGTACGTTTTCGACCATATGTTATTTAGACTTTTCTCGGGACACCATGTATAAAACGGGATTAAAAAATAAAGGAAAAGGTTTTAAAATGGTAGAACAGATAGAGACGTGGTCGGAAGAAAAGATTGGCAAAATTGAATTCATAGGATGCCAGAGGAATTTAAATGGGAATTACAATTCGCAGAAAGAGAAAAAAAATAGAGGAGAGCAAAAAGGTAGTAATCATTAAAATAAGAAAGGAATGGGAGAGAGAAGAGAGAGCAAACAAAAGTGAAACAAAAGTAATAATGAGCACAAGAGTAAGGACAGAAGAAGAGAAATATACAAAATAATTACAATGTATGGAAAAGAAATGGAAAAACGAAAGAAGTAATAGAGAAGACAATTGAAGAACGAGAAGAAAATAAACTTATTATAAGGGAGACCTTAAAGCGAGAACAGGAGAGGAAGGAGAAATAATGATAAATGGAGAACAAAAGAAAAGAAAGTCGAAAGATAAAAAATAAACGAACATGGTAGAAAATTATTGGAACTATGTGAGGAGAAAAGATGAATAATTTTGAATAAAAATATGGAAGAAGGAGGAGAAGGAGAGCTAACATATATTGGAGGAAGGAATCGGTAATTGACTACGTTATAGCTAACGAATCAAGTAGGAAAAAAATTGAGTATATAAGAATAAGAGACGAAGTAGAGTCAGATCATCAACCGATCGAAGTGATCTTGATAGGAGAGGAAAAGAAGAAGAAGAAGAAATTATAGTATGGGGAGAGAAAAATTTGGAATAACAAAAGCATAGAAAAGTATATTAATAAAATAGAAAGATCAGGAAACAGCAGAAGAGGTCGAAGAAAGGTTAAAAAGAATTACAAAGAAAATGAATATGGCAACGAAATAGCGAAGATTTAAAAAGACCAAAAAACAAAAGGAAAGAATGTCAGGAATGGTGGAAAAGGGAGTGTGAGAGAGCAAAAGCAGAAATGAGAAAGGGAAAATAAAATTGAAAAAGGTAAAATAAATATAAAAACATATAAGAAAATAAGAACAGAATTTAAGAGTACTTGTGAAAAGAAAAAATGGATTATCGAAAATCATGGAAAAAAGCTGAAGAAACCAGAAATAAAGGGCAGGCTTGAAAACTCGTAAATCGATTAAGAAATAAAGAAAATAGAAGAGAAGGTTTTTCAGAAAGATGGAAAGAAGCAATTGTTTGTCCAATATACAAGAACGGAGATAGACAGGAAGTGAAAAACTACAGGGGGAATAGTTTAACAAATATCGGATGTAAAATATACCCACAAATAATAAAAGCAAGAATGGAAATAATAATTCCAGATTGGCAGACAGGGTTTAGGAAGGGAAGAGGGACAATTGATAATATACATATAATTAAACGATTAGTAAATAAAGAGATAGGAAAGAAAGGAGGTAAGATATATGCAGTATTCGTGGATATAACAGTGGCATTTGATAGAGTAGATAGAAAGACATTGTGGGAAATGATGAGAAAAAATAAAATAAGAGAAGACACAATAGAAGCAGTGGAAAAGATTTATAAAGAAACAAAAATAGAGTAAAGGTAAAGGGAAGTTAGGAAAGGAATTTTGAACAGAAAAAGATTTGAAACAGGAATGTCCGTTGAGCCCGATGCTATTCTCAAAATATCTAAGAGATCTAGAGAAAGAAATGAAAAATATCGGGTTGGAGGAACAAAAATAGAAGAAAAATATAATAACACTTGCATATGCGGACGATATAGTAATTTTTACAAATAAAGAGAAAGAGATGAAGAAAGCAATAAAGTCGTTGAGAAGATATTTAGAGAAAAAACAATAAGATGTAAACGTAGAAAAGAAAGAAGAAAAAAGAAAGAGAAAAAAAAGAGAAATAGCAGGGAAAGAAACATAGAAGGAATGGACAAAAACAAATACTTAGAGTACATGATAAGTATGACAATAAAGACAGCGATCATATAAAATAATTAAAGAAAGAAGATAATGGGACAAGTGGAGTAGAAATTATTGGTAAATAAATAGAAAAAGAAAGTGGATTTGAGAAATGAGGAAATGATGGAAATTGAAAGATAATTAAATTCTATATGAATGTTGAAGGAGTAGAATGCAAGAGCAAAGTACGGAGAAAGAAGAGAGACCATGCTATAGAAGAGAGGGTTAAGCGACGGAAGAGGTAAGAAGGTTGAGGAAGGAAGGGGAAAAGGATGGAAGAAGAGATAACACAAAAGGACAAAGACAAGAAAAAGAGATGAAAACACGAAATTCAAATATATAATGGTGGAAGAGATACCAAAATATATTACAGGACACCATTGAACATAAAAGAAAAAACATATGGTAGCGCGGTATAGACTAGGAAATGAGGAAAATAAAAATAAACATTGGAAAAAAGATGAAGAAAGAATGTATCCTACACATGTGGAGATAAATTGGGATAATGTAGAGCATATATGGTAGATGAGTGCAACTAATTAAGG
This sequence comes from Abscondita cerata, assembly GCA_030710515.1. Lineage (NCBI taxonomy): Eukaryota > Metazoa > Arthropoda > Insecta > Coleoptera > Lampyridae > Abscondita > Abscondita cerata. Next base: position 71,468 of record JALBCR010000095.1, read on the forward strand.
AGAGAAGAAGTGAGAAGGTAAGTTTTGCTAGGAGAAAATAGAGAAGGCATAAAATGGATGAAAGAGGTAGAAAACAGAAGAAGTTGGATGGAAGAAAGGAAAAGAATATAATAAAAATCACGTAACGGAGTGATGCTGCAAAAAAATAAATTAGTAGATATTTTGCAGATCTTGTTGTGCTAATGTGCGTTTAGTTTTGAGTTTTGTTTAGTTAACCGGATCAATTTGTTAACAAAAAAAAATAAAGCTTTATTATTATTATTATTATTATTATTATTATTATTATTACTATAATACAACAACAAAACGAACCAAAACCGACATCGAATGCACAAAATACCTCATACCCAATTACTCAAACCTATGTGCAAGCCTCAAACCCTCATAACTCAACAGTCAATCAATGACAAATAACACATAAACCAGTTTACCGTAACGATCGTATTACGAGATTAGAATAATTAGCTAACAAACTCTCTGAAATGATTGACTCTATGCTCAATATCATTACAGCTTACATAACAAACCCAATAATGCTTTATTCCATCAAAAATATGTATGGGATAAAATGATTCTGTCCATTGCGCAAAAGCATCTACAAGGGTTTGATATATAATTGTCTCATTAGGTGAGTGTTGAACAACAAAAAATGCAAATTTGCCGATGAAATTGATAGGAATTAATTTATAATAATAGTATACTAATACATCTGTCAGTTAAATCATCATTCCGTTGTAATTATTATCACTGGTTGTAATTGTGTATTGTTCGTCGTTTATCGTTAAATTTTGTTGATTTAATTTCCTACTTAATGAGACAATCATTTATAGAAATCAGGTATAAAGCACTATAAAAATGGTAAATTTAAACAACGATATCCCCTGAGTACAAATGCAATCACACATATTAATCCAAAAGAACCAATGATATGTGTTTAGTATTATACTATGTAATATTCTATATATCCAAAATTCAAAACGGTGGGAAAACTAAATGCAGCAGACGAACAGAAATAGAAACAAAATCTCATGAACATTGTTTGGACAATGCAAAACACAAAATAATAAAAAGAACGGAAGCTGAGAATGGCAACTGACTATATCACCACATAGTAAATCCAAATTTAACAAGATATCAAGAAAGCAACGGAAATATCAGATAAGAAAGAAACCTGGTAAACTAATAAGGAGAAAGTGTAAACTACAAAAGACATTTACACAATTTCCAAGTGAAACATTAAAGGAGGTGACAATACGACACATAACGTTTACGTGTATGTGATAAACAAATTTTATAAAAGGGACATGACATGGAAATAAAACACCTTTTCCACTGTTCCAAATTTTGCGACTTTTGAAATCGTTTATTAATCATACGCTCCGAAACGTACAAAATTTTGTTGGTTTATTTCCATCCTACGTTCTCTGAAAAAAACAATTTTAATCACGTTCATCTCAATAAATAAGTCTCCGTCCAGAAACACTAACTTTACAATCGTCAAAATCGGCCGAAAAATCGCCGATTACCGGCCTAGGCCGGTAAAAAATGTAGTAAAGTTTGTAAATGTTGTCATATGAGAATCACAATTATTGATAACCATGATTTAAAAGTGGTTTCATGTAAGATTTTGGATAAAACTTACCCAGAAACAAGAATTCAAAGGTTTGCACTTAATCATAAATCGCAAGGCCCAAGATGTTGGAAGTTTTACTGTAAATTTATTCGTACATTTATACATTATAATTATCATAAGCAAACATGTGTGTCTTACGACATCTCGAATAAGTCAATCACAATCTGCAACTTACTAAATAGTATAAACTAAGAAAAATGCACAAACAGATTCGTTCAATTGTAATCGACATGTTTGCCGTTTTAAAAATGAGCATAGACGCTATCTAAGCGACAGCTTTAATGCTTGAAACACATGTGTCGATTATATTATCCTAAAACATAGTTATTACCTGGGCGTTGAACGTAAGTTCCATTTCGAATAAGTCAATCATAATCTGTAACTTATTAAATCTAAATCCGACCTGCAAATCAAAATCTGCAACAAACAGATTCGTTCATTTTATAATCGCATAAGAAATCGTTAGCTAGAATTCGCTTCCTTGTTAAACACACTGGTGCGACTGCAAGCAATCCTTAATCAACTCGAGAATTGCCAGGTAATAACGTGTCTACTCTAGTTAAGTGTCGACTTTTAAATGACTTGGGTTGGTGTCTGAGTTTAATGCATCTGTTTGACTAAGATTCTATTTGGCTTAATTTTTTGTTCGATTTTTGGGCTACAGATGAGTCCGAAGTCTCGAATTTCGAATAACTTTGTAAGTTAGTTTCATCATTGAATTTGATTTGTAGATTCCCACGGGAAAACGAACATCCTTGAGTTTGTGGCTCCGCTACCTTGCTTTAAACGTTTTTGTCGTGTAAAATATTTTACGCTTTATGTATAGTCACGGTGGCCTGTGAGACGTAAATACAAATATCACTACGCCTATAGGTACCATCTCTAATCCAGAGAGCACTTTGGTTACCATACATACCATACATTGTATATAAGTTATATTGAATAAAAGTGTTAGTAATGTGCGATGAATGTTTATGTAATTGATTACACGATATTAACAAATTTGATAAATATTTGTGAAAAGCATTGAAAATTTTGCACATCAATGAAGAGAATGAACTTGTTGTTGTGGTAAGGAAGAGCTGGTTAACTTTCTAATTTATTATGAATTTTATTATACCACCTATAGAATTTTGTATAATATTTTTGCAACTGAATTGATTTTCCAGTCCCATGTTGGTCCTTTACGACAACAAATTTTAACATTAATAAGCCGTCATAGTTTTGTTATGCAGGAAGTCCATGGTTTTGGAACTTCTTCTAAATATGTTATTTATTTTGAAGGTTCAGTTAGTTTAAGACACTTAAGTTTCACTCCTACATTAAGTTAGTTGAGGATAGTGTGGCGCTACTACGTACAAAAAATAGTCTCCTGTTCCAAACTCTAGCAGAAGTTTCAGGCTCCGGCTTTCTGCAGTGAAGATAGGGGAGTTCCCAATGTTGCAAAAAAATCGTTGGTAAAGGGCGCCAGTAGATCCAATGCAAAACTTACCTCGCCGACTAGGACCTACTCTAATCAAGCTAGCTGCCAAGTAAAAAATATTTGCTGAACATCCAACTAAGGTAAAAGGAAGAACGAGGAACAGAAACAAAAATTACCCAGAAACACCAGTTATATTAAATTCAAATGAGCACGTAAATTTAGATCATATTTTAAATAAAATAATAAAAAATAATAACAATAAAATAAATTGTTACTAAACAAAGGTTTGTAACCCCCAACTAAAATATTAAAAATTATTATGCAATAATAAAGAAAATAATCAAATTGCAAAATATTAAATTTTGAAATAAACCAGTAGTTAATGCCGTAGTGAATTCCCTTTTCTTTTTTGTTTTTTTATTTGCAATTATTCTACCAATTTTTGTGCACACTCCGCTAAATGTTCCTAACAAAGCAAAAAGAAAAATAATACTATTAAGCGTGGTACGTGGATCTTCTTTGCTCGAGCAACGAAGCATACTTTTGTAAATGCGAAATATTACGACAATCGCATACGCCAAAAATAATTATGTGACGTAAATAATAAGATTCGATAATTCAATACGGTGTGTTCCTTAAAAAAATTGCGTAAATCTTGCTTAACGAAAGAAGGTTAAGTAAAAAAAAACAATGATGGCTGCCGGCTACAACTTTACAATAGTTTTGTGTAAGTACAACAATTAAATATTTAACGACACAAGATTATGATTAAAATAAATTTGTAGAGTAATTAATTTAAATGATTCAATTGTTCTTCACCAGCAAATCAATCGTATGAAATGTAAACGTTCTTTTCCCATTTGTACAAAAAAACAATATATTTTTTAAGGTATATAAGCTGACACTTCTCAAAGATAACAATTGTAAATTATCTGACCTTTAGTTGGCTTCAAGCGCTGATAAGGTGGATGCCTCAATCGCATGTACAAAATCGGGTGTCGAATACCTGGACCGCTGAAGATGAGGCCATGGAATCAGCAGGGGTACGTAGATGTTTCTTTACCTCATGTTGTCACCACCCATGAGTTGTAGGATTCTACGATGTGCCAATATTCAAACACTTGATGGAAGCTTGTTGGTTTTAAAGTGAAATAAACTTGAATGTTTTAGACTTGACCAATAGTTTTATTCTTCGTGGTTAATGTAATTTGCTTCAATCCCCCGAAGGGTGCGTCTGATTGCACTGATAACACAATTGCAATGTAGACTAATATTTACTAGCGCAAAAAAATTATCCCAACAACAATTGGAGGATATACGATCAACTTGATCACATTTATCCTTTTGTTTTATTTAACGCTAGTGGGTACAATTAACAAAACTCACTTTTTAATCCGTGTTACTTTTATGTCTCCCGAAAATCAAGTCCTCCTTTCAAATTTTCCACCAATAATCTTGCCCCAATGACATATTGATTATAGTAAATCGATTTGCAAATTTAGGAATTTGAAGGCCAAAATAATATATTCATATATATACTAAAGTGTACAACGAACGCCTAAAATCTAATTACAAAATAAAACGTTACAATAGTTTAAATTTAGGTATTTTTCTAAATGGGGAACTCGTTCCAAGAGAATAGAAGAGTTTGGCTTAATTTTTGTTTGATTTTGGGATACAGATGAGTCCAAAGTCTCGAATTTCGAATAACTTTGTAAGTTAGTTTCATCATTGAATTTGATTTGTAGATTCCCACGGGAAAACGAACATCCTTGAATTTGTGGTTCCGCTACCTTGCTTTAAACGTTTTTATCTTCAATCTTCAAAAAAGGGTACCGAAAAGACTCAAAGAACTATCGCGGTATAACAGAAACACCTACTATCAGCAGAATATATTCCAGAATACTGAAAGAATTAATAGAAACTGATATAAGGAAAAACAATCCAAAGAACAATCTGGATTTAGAGCAGGACAATCTACAATTGATAACATATTTACAATAAGAATAGCAGCAAAAAAGAATTCAAAGAAATCACGAAACACATTCAGAAATGATTGACCTCAAAAAGGAAAAGGAAAAGGGAAGAGCCATTAGTAGATCTCTAAATTCAGTATTATGGGATAGACAAATTACAAAGCAGACAAAGAAGTGAATATATAGAACAATGGTACAAATTGTTATTACCTATGGGGGCAAAAGTGTGGGATGTGAGCAAAAAAATAAAAACAAATTACTAACAACAGAGACATTATATATGTAGAAGCTGTAGAAAGACGAGGCTTGACAGAGTGAGAAATGAAACAATAATGGAAATGATGGAGATGAAAAATGACATATTTGACGAGGTGCAAAAGAAACAGCTCACATGGCTTGGTCACACCAACAAAATGGAAGATATTAGATGGCCTAAACAGATATTAAAATGGACCCCCATTGAAAGACTAAAAGTTGAACGTCCTAGAAGAAATTGGAGACAGGATGTGGATGAAGCGACAGAAAGCAAGGGAAACTACAGAAGTTAAATGTTATGAAAGAAATAATTCAAGGCTGAGTGCGGGAAGAGGACGACAGTCGTAGAAAACCCCGATATAGATAGAGATAGATAAATTTAGGTATAACCACTTATTTGGATACAGAAAAGATACTTATATATTTTAATTTTATTAGGAGCTAATCTTTATTAGGTACTTCACTTATAAGTTTTTTGAATGTGCCAACAAAACCGATTCTTTATTGACTTACACCACATTGCATACCACATCGTTAAGTGTACCGATATATTTGTATCTTCCATTTATTTGTTTTTATAGAAGTAAAAGCAATTATAAAAAGTCAACGGTAACTACTTGATTTTTGGATTTAAATTAGAAAACAAATTCGGTTAAGCATTCGCAGTTTTGGGGCCTCGGCTCTGCCGTGGCCAAACAACATATGTGTTATCATACTCCCAAAAGACAGTGACACAAATAACTATTAGAGAAAATACTCCTTGTTCGTTATACATAACTACACTGAGTTACAAAAATTAGCGCAAGTTTGATATTCCTTCTGTTTTTATTCTCCGTTTATGATTTCAAATGTTAACGTAGATGGCATTTACTTGTGTTCTGTCACTCATAATTGTTGGTAATTGTTTTGTAACAAGTGTTATTTTATGATTAAGGTCATTAATTTTATTTTCTTGTTTAGTCTAATTTCATTATAAACATCTTAAAATGCAAGTTTTTGAAGCACTGCTGTATTTTCATTTTTCTTTAAAAAACAATGCTAATAACACCTGAAGAAGTTGCGGCTGCGATGGTTTTAGTGGCAGATGGCCAAAGTCAAGGCCGAAGTGTTTGATATGCTACTCGTGCTATTGAAAAGCCTGAGACAACTGTACGTCAAACACTTCAAAGATTCCGCGATACGCGGAGGTACATTCGGCGTCCTGATTCAGGTCGCCCGCGGTCTACATCTGCAAGAGACGATAGGTTTTAACATTGCAGTCCCTTCAAAATCGTCACCAAACCGCAGTTGAACTGACTCAAAACCCCAGAAACGTGCGTGGCACTGTATGCCCCCCGACAGTTAGACGAAGATTGGCAGCAAATGGTTTGAAGGCATATAGGTCAAATCGGGTACCTAGGCTTACATGTCAGCACAAGCAACATAGATTAGTGTTTGTTAGAATGCATTAAAATTGAGAAGAGAACGAGTTCTCTTCTCAAATGAATCACGTTTTTCGTTGCAAGCACCAGATGGGCGTCATAGAGTCTGAAGAAGGCAAGGGGAGAGATATTTTGCAGCCACTTGCGTTGAACATGAAAATTTTTGGGAGGCTCTGTTATGGTTTTTGCGGGGATTTTGTTAGAAGCAAAGACTGAACTGTTCTTTCTTCAAGAACGAACTTAAATGCAAATAATTACGTTAGGGACATTCTTGTCGACTACGTGGTCCCTTTTGCACCATTTGTTGAACCAGATTTTTTGTTTATGTATGATAATGCAAGACCCCACATCGGTAGGTGCATTAGATGATATCTGCAGAAAGAACGAATTGTACTTCTGAAATGACCTGCCATGACTCAGGACATGAATCCCATAGAACACGCGTGTGATGAATTGGGAAGACGTGTTAGAGCTCGCTCAGTGCGTCCAGAAATGATACAACAATTAAGAGTGGCACTTGTAGAGGAATGGGATAGAATTGATCAAAATATGATTAGGCACTTAATTCAAGGTATACCTCGACAGATTCAGACATTGGTAGGTGTTTGGGGAGGTAACGCTCGTTACTATAACATCCAACATTAAGTTAAAATATTTAGTTTTAGTTAATGCACTACTTATTTTGTAACTCAGTGTATATTGACTGTCCACTGCAAATAAAAAAACACTAATTAAAATGTTCAAAATATGTAATTTACAACAACCCTAATGAAAGAAAAGCAATAGGTTGGGATATCATAACACGAAAAACACTCAAACAACCACATTAAAACACATTCAGAAAAAAAAACTGAACTGTTCCAAGCAGCGCGAAGACTGGAATATCACAATTTACAATTACAGAGATCTAGATAAGTAACTAAACAAATGAGTAGGGACTAGAAAAAAATTCCCAAAAAAAGAGCAGATAAAAATAGTGCAATAGCGTCATTGCAGTTTTTCAAACACTTCAGCCAATCGGTGCATATTATTTTTGTTTAAGATTTCTATATATACCTAAACTATTGTCGGTTAAGATTTTGCGATGTTTAAGAAAGTGGTCTAATCGAACACTTTGATTGAAAAAAAAGGTATTAATAGTTCTTCTTCTGTTTTATATTGATCAGTGTTCAATAGCGTAAAGAAATTAACTTTGCAAAATCCTCGCTTTTCACGTTTCACATTGTATTTTTCTTAGTGTTTTTATTTTATTTTTGGTTGGTACCAGTATAGGAGTGATAGTTTGAATAGTCAAATACATGTCTTTCAGTGAGCAAAGGTCAAGTAGGTTTGGTAGTTTCTAGGAGTTTGTCGGATATAATCAATATTGGGTATTTTTCTATTAATTTACGTATTTTGGAAATGTGATGTCAGTACAGCATTAACCTTAGTCCCAACTTTTTTTAAGTCAGTGTAAGAAAATGTTGCCAAACTATCCTGTACAGGGCCTGGTGGTATATGTTGTGCTATTTGTCTTATTTGGAGACCTCTTCTATGTTTCAAAATAATTTCATTATTTCACTTTAAGCAAAAAACTAAATTATCAACCTTATTTATAAACAATAGTTCTGTAAGTAAACGTATATTTAATAATGATTTAATTGCCGCTTCTACATCAAGAATATAAAATTATAAGAACATGAAATTTCATATTTGATGGTTCCCTAAAACGCTTGAAATCTACGTTACCTAGGACGAAAATGTGGTCAATCTAAACAAAACAATACAAGAAACTTTAATCAGTATGGAAAATGATCTTAATCTATATTATTAAACAAGGCGCTGACATCGGTGTTTCATTGTACACTTGAAAACTCGTAATACATTATAAGAATAAAAATGTTAAACGTTGTTATTTTTATCGTATTGTATCTGTCCTTGTGATAATTTTTCATGTACTGTTCATATTTTTGTAAATCATAACATACGAAGCAATCGTAGTAAACGAAATGAATTTGAAATCAATCGCAGTTTTAATTTTTCCAAAATAATATTTAACGAAAGATACACCACAATCAGTTCACTTAGGAAATTAAAGAAAATCATTGTTTTCAATTCCTTGACATGATCGCCACCCAAAATCCAAAAGAATTAGGTCATCATGTCGTCTAAAAAGGTTTGTTGTTGAATCTCTAGTATTTCGAACATTTTCTATCTGTCAACTCGACAATATGAACATGGAGTTACGCATCTCACCAATACTCATTACAAATGGTTATATCAAACAAATTATTCAAACGTCATTAGACGTCACATATATCGTTGCCCACAAGGTTTCAAGGAGATTCCTTCAACCACTTCAGAAACAACACCATCTTTTTTTACTTCACATTGACATCCGAACTTTTTTGCAAACACGGATTAGTCCAATTTTTACATCATGTAATAAACCTCACAAGTTTTACATTCCCGAAAGGATAAGTTCCTCACACACTGAGAAAAATATCGTCGTAAAGGGCTACCAGAATTCAGTTATTGTTCACCACTTGTCGTGGTTGAATATGCGCTAAACCCTACGAGAGAAATGTTTACCATGACAGTTCTAGTGAGTTTGGGTAAAACTAAATAACACCTGCCAGTTTTACCATTAAACATCGTGGTAATTTTTGCTCTATCATATGTGACACATAAATACGACATATGGCTTTGTAAATACAATCAATATTTGTCCAAATTATTTTCTGTCACAATGTGAGTATAAACGCACTGTTACATATTGCAGTTTCATGTAGTAGCACTATATTAGAATTCTTCGTTTTCTCGTAGCTACACTAATTTGAAAAGTCTTTGTGTAACAAAACTGCTACATACATATACATACCATTAAATTACATTTTTGTGAAATATTTTTGTATTGAGGTTTGTTTTACATTTTTAAGTTTAGTTTGTAAAACAGAAGATTAACATTTTGATAAAATTTGAAGTACTTCTACTGCTAGCTGACTCTCATCATTAGAAAATCGAAAACTTTGCACATCTCTTAGTTTTTCACACACTTCGCCCATATATTTAATGTTTGCCGTAAAAACATCGGATTCTTCTGCACCATTTTCATTGTTCGAATCACAGCCTTCACTATAGTTTAATTCGCTGATTATATCTTGAATACTTAAATTGAGGCTTTCGGTCAAAATATCACAATCAATAGATGCATAATTTTCAAGGCTTACACGTTGATTACCTTCTAGAAATACAGGAAAAAGTTCAGCTTGTGGAATTTTGTCTTCTTTATCGAAATATTCTTGCAGGACCTTTTCCGAGAATCCTGCTTTCGCAAAACATTTAGCAATTGTAATAGGCAAAACGTTTCTCCAGGCTACTGATATCCAAAACTAAAGCGCTGGTTAAATTGATGCTTTTTTCCGAATCTTCAAAGGACGTTTGGTATTTGTAAATGTTAGCAGCCTTTTGATTAAAAACTTCCTGTAGGCCATCTTAAAGTTTTGGATAATTCCTAGATCCAGTGGCTGGCAATGGGATGTGGTGTCTGGGGGTAGAAAAACAAAGTTCACATTTTCAAGAGTCACTTTGGGATGAGACGTGGCATTATCCAGAAATAATAAGACTTTTCTATTTTCTTTTTTCACTTTTTCATCAAATTTTTTTAGCCAGAAAGTCATAATCTCTACGGTCATCCAAGCTTTTTTATTAGATACCCATTCTAAAGCCAATTTGTTAATATGACAGCTTTTAAATCAACTTGGGTGTTTACTTTGTTTAATGATTAACGGATTTTTCTTATCACCTTCCATATTTGTACAAAATAAAATTGTCAATCTTTGTTTTGCAGCTTTTTTATCACTATATTTATCGTTTTTTAAAGAAAACGTTTCGTTTGGCTTGCAAGGTACAAAAAGTCCGGTCTCGTCAGCATTGTACACATTTTTGGGTAAATACTCCACTGTGCAAGCTTCAACAGTGTTCAGGGTAATATCAGCCGACTCCTCCCAACTTGTTTTAAAGATTATGTTTGAAGCTTTAAAATCCGTCATTTTTAAAATTTTCCGCAACTTCCAATGCTTTCTTTTATTAAAGGTCAGATATAGAGATATTTTTATTCCCTATCTTTACAAAACCAATTGTATACTACTCGGTTAATTTCTAAATCTTCAGTTCTAGAAAAATTTTTCTTCTGCTCTGTATTAGAACCTTCTACAAATATTTTTTTAAATCACATTTGTTTTTTAAAATATTGTTAACTTCTTATTAGCGACATTGTAATTTTTTCTGTACGTCTATATGTAACAGCACTTTGTTGAACATACTAACTCAAACTATGTACGCAAAATACGATTTTTGGGGTGAGCTTAATGAGCCTTTTAATCCCACATTCTCTGTAATGACTGTCTATTGTAAATCGAACAAATTCTTTAATCCGTTCTTAAATACCGTTCAAATGAGTGGCCGTTATCGAGAGGTGGTCGCTATTAAGAGGGTCATTAGTATGGATATTTCCGTATATTTGGTTTCTGACTTGGCCGGTTTTAGAGGTGACCGCTTTTAAGAGGTGGCCGAAAATAGAGGTTTTACTGTATAATATAAAAATATTTTGTACTCGCTGCTTAGGAAATTACATTTGTTATAAGTGTGTAGCCAATCGGGAAGCTATTCTTCCCTTCATCAGTTCGGGAAAAATTACAAAAACACTGGGATTCTCAGACATTGAAATAATAACATCGTAATCCAAATACAATTTTTAGTTGTTAAAAAACCATTTTCCAATGTTTTTTGTTAATGAACACAAGAGGTAACTTTGAAAAACCTACACAAAGTTATTAAAAATGTTTATAGTACCATCTATCCATTATGTAAAATGACTACAACTGAAAACGTCAACGTATAGCACTCTACACTTTCTATCATGCTAACTATGTTAAAATCTAACATTAATGTAAAATGATCGCTAATATTTATTAACAAAATATTTGTTCGATACAAAAAATATTGTACAAACCCCTTGCGGGTAGATATTTTAGCATTCGCGCTATTAAAGCACTCGCTCACTTCGTTTCTCTCGATGCTTTAAACGCGCTCATGTAGAAAAAGTCCTTCCCGAACTTGATTCGTACATAACTATTACTCGTGATAATAATAACATAATAAACTGAAGTTTTTTACAAATGAACTACCTTTCTAAATATGCTCGGATAATGGGTTAAAAGTTAAACTTTTCTTTGACATTCTTTACAACTTGAGATAATTATCTATACTCTGTAATAAGAACACATAATGAGTACCTAATTTAAGGGCAAAAATACTTCTTACTTTGACAATACAAAACTTGCTAAAATTAGTCCGTATAGCTGTTGCTATTAGGAGTCAGCTGAATTTCACGTTGTTTTTAAAACTTTGTCAATAAAAGTAAAAGTATGTTTTGATATTGAAAGAAAAATAGTATTGGGTTGTCTAAACAATCAACATTCCTACGTTTTGACAATAAGGCTGAAAGAAGAGTCATTAATAAGCAAATAAAAAGCTTTATTTCCAAATAACAGCTTCGAATGATATTAGAACTAAATTAAATAAGAAGGTTACAATAAATAAACATCAAAAATTACTAATTTTTGTTGATGAATTTTTAAAAAGACCGTGTAATTTAGCTGATTTCTGATAGCAAGCGCTACGCGAAATAATTTTAGCTGCGTTTTGATACCAAAACCATTGTGTAACTTGAAAGGGCGAGCAGGAATTCGAAATAAACCAGTTCACAATGTTAAATCCCTATGACCCGTTTTTTAATAGCACCACCGTGTATAATCTCTCGACAAAAATACTGGTATTTTAAGATGGATCCATAATTACCTAAAAAATTAACAAATCATATAATTTTTATGCAAAAATAACATTGAACTCTAGAAATATTGTTTGGTTGCTAAACCAGATTAATTAAAAAACATCGATGTTTGTTTATTTTTTGTCTTAAATAAAAAAAATCTGTAAACACTTGACAATATTTTTTAAAATAATTCTCATAAGTAGTACATATTTTATTTTAAAATAAAAATATTTACCAAAAACGATTATCACATGATCTTTTATTACACAATTATGCCTTCAATTTATTATCTTACTTACATAAACGATATATAAAACAAAGTTGTTGCAAATTGTAAACTGTAATTTTATTTTAAATTATTTATTATTAAGTATGAATTGAAATATTTCTTAAGTGAAACGATTTTATTTGTATGTACTTACTTCCAGTAAGTATATGAAGTATAAATAAAAATAAAAAGTAATTAACTTAATTTTCTTCATAATTTAACATTGAATAGTTTAAATATATGGTTAACATTCAAAAGCAGTATATTATGTATCAAGTATGGGAAGTCGGTTTTTTAAACAAGGGTTGAGTTTGGAAACTGAGCGATGCAAGTGGGGTGACTTCGCGCAAGTAAAAATCTTCATGCACGTGTTGCTCACTATATACTGTTTCATTGAAAATAAAATTGATGTACTTAAATTTACGAATTTGACCTTCCACACATAAAAAAGAAAGTTATATAAATTATTACACTTCAACCAATACAGTAATCTGAAGAAAGTGGAATCATGTCATTGTTAAATTTACAAGACACTTGCACCTATGTAATTATAAACTAAAAAGTTACAGCTGAAATTATTTTTGTTCCACAACACAAAAGTAGTAGGATAAATAAAAAATTAGTTTACAATTTATTAATAAAGTCGGCAATTCGAGCACATGTGCGAAGTATAAATTTCAGTACATTGATGAAACAAACTAAATTTAAGTTTGAAGTTGCTCAAGCAGAAGTAATAGATCTTAAAGTGTTCGCATATGAACAGGTGACGATGAGATGAGCCACGGAGCCTAGAATAATGCTCATAATGCAGGATTTAAATGACATAAACCGACCAATATATGTGACACATAATGTGATTTAAACGGGTACTCATTTTTATTACCAGAAATGATTTATTTTGCTTAAATTACTAAGTGAGCGGAGTAAACAATCTTTTGTAATACGAAATGAGACTAAAATAAACATGTACCATTTTTAAGCTATAAGCTTTCAAATATAAAATTTAATCTTTAGTAAAAATCTCAAAAGTTATCGGTTCATTCCAAAAATGAAACGTCCTTCATCATTACCAGTTTTGTTCATTATAAGAACTTCAATGTTCAGATGGTGCATGATGAAAAATCTTTGAAAATTGACAGCTTCTTTATCTGGAGATTTTGTTCATTCATATCTCATTTTCTTATGCTCTTAAACAATGAGCTGTTCAGGACGGCATTGACAGTTTTGTAATTCACCACAGCTACCGTTCGTTTTTACCAATCTACGATGATCTTTAACTGTCATATTTCTAATTAGGACTAAGTACCTAAAGTCAATTCCTCTAGTAGGTTTGTAATCGATTTAATCTCTTTGAAAAATGTTAATAAAAAACAAAATTAATTGCAATTAGAGAGTCGAAATTCTTTGATTAGTTGCGGCGTTGTTACACAATGTGGATAAAGCACAAGGACCTTTTGTTAAAAGGTTAAATACGCTGTAGTGTTTTACCTCAAAGTCACATCAATCGTGGTCGAGACAGCATTTTAATTAAAGCATCTTATCGGTAGGCGCGGCTGTAATAATTTACCACGATAGACAGACTCCCTCGGACAAACCTGCTGATCTAAGGAACAACTTTCATCTCCATTGATGCATGGTTGCGGTAATGCCTCAACATGCGAACATTTAATATGAACTCGATTCAATTGCGCTGAAAAAACTGTATAAAATTTTTAATTGAATTACGGTCGCGGCGCCTTTTGGAATTTACATGCTAGACGAAATACAAATAAAAAACGTTGATAAATTCTTATTAAATTAGACGGTAGTTTTGTATTAATTTGTGATTCTGTCAGGGAGATGAACTCGGTTTCGTGAAACAAATCGATACAAGTAGCTGTAGTGAGGGGTGGAAAACGGTGATTGACTGACTGACAGGTGCAGTGTTTTTCCTTCATCTACAGTAAGCGAGTCCACCTTCATATCGATCGAATTCTCTCATCCATAAGCATGTTGCCTTTTCATTATCTGTTGAGCTTTCTGAAAACAATTTAGCACGTGTCGATGCAAATTCACTAATTGTCGAGCGAAGACGTGTCTCAGTTTTCATTTTTTAAAAAGTTTGCGTTAAAAAATGTCATGTTTAAGAAGTTGAAATTCAATGCTTTATTGTATGAACGTTGATGCTGAAGGAAAAGTAGGAAAATCGAGTAAGTGCTGCCTGATGTTTCCTGGGCAACGCACATTTGAGTGACCGTTCATCAAATGGTTGGCATGGGAACTAATCTTTGACATGACACGTGACAGGTATTATAAGCATTCTTCGCTATAAGTTTAGAATTACTTTGAATAGACGGAAATATTTATAAAGCATATGAGTTTGTTTGAAATCTGCTCTTTTTGGCCCAGATTTAATTTAATTAATTTTAAACAGGAAGATTTAATTATGTCAAAGGTCAAACGGTTGTTAATACACTTTTCACTAATATTGTGAAGATGTTTTTCTCTCTAGTGGTCAACAATTCTTTATTATTAACTACTAGTCAGTAATGAATTGCTGATGTTTAAGAATAAACAATGTAACTGGTATTAAAATTTTTAGTGATATAAGTTTAGGTTAGTATAGTGAAAAAAATCATATATAAAAATGGATCGTTGGTTGTTCGAATGCTTAAAAGTTAACAACAACTGGTCCAAATTGGAAACTTCCTTCTGCGACTTTGTTCGTAATTGCTACGCGTAATTTTTTATTAATTTTAGAGTGAAATGGTTTACATTTACAAATTTCGGGTGGAATCGTGAATGCTCCAAATTAATTCAATCAAAAAATCTATTTTGGGCATAAAGAAGTTTGCCGAGTCAGCCAGTAGAATACAAACCACGATAGTAAAGAATGGAAACTTATAAATTCTCAATATGACGGGATCACACTACCCTGATGTCCCTGATAATGTTTTTTATTTCTGCAATATCTTGATGGAATCTTTCCCTCTGTACATCACTCAAACATACTAAATTCAATAAGAGAACTCTAAATTTTGAAGGTTTGCTATCAACTTAGCCAACATGTAAGAAAGAAGTCTTTCGATGTCCCAAAAAATTTTTAAAAACATTTTCTAAAGAAATTCATGTTATAAGCTCTAAATTATTTATGGTACGTTAAATATTTCCACCTTTAAAAAGCTTCCCAATTTGTACATCAACAAGTAATTATGCTTCGCAAATGTTTACATCAAACTGCTTTGGAAACTTTGTTGCTAATTAATTTTTTTAAACTAGTTAACCAATGTTAATTTAAGCTACAATTAAAGTTGTTGCTTGTATTCGTGAATTATCCCACTTCGTACAGTTTTTACATTAAAATTTCTAAGAAAAAAAATTCAAAATGTAAAAATAGATTAGAAAGCGAAGAAAATTCTGAATCAATTGTTATAGTCGACATAAGTTTACATAAAAGTTTAACCTAAAAAAAGATGCATTTACTTTATGTAAAAACGCTCGCCTAGTATCCCTAAGCACACAATTTGCAAACTGTTGCAAAAATAAAGAAAAAATTTAAAAATGTTAAAAGTAGACTCAAATGAGAAGAAAATTCTGAATCGATTGGTGTGAAAAAAAGATGCACTTACGTTGTCGTAGGGGAATTTCCGGTTGATACAAATTTGCAAAAAATGTACAAAGTCAGTTGGAACATGCTTGCCGTTTCCAAAATACTTTCAAGGATCAAAACGATCGATCAAAACGATATAAATTCATAATTTATAAATTGAAGTTTTCTTTCGCCCTGTGGGAAGTCCAATTTTCTAATTTTCGTCACACTTTATTGTTTGAAATTTCAGCATGCTTCTTAATAAAATTTTTTGCCAAATAATTCGTACAATCAATTTTTTTAACTGCAGTAAATATTGGAAATTATCTTTTGTTTTGTATTTGTTGCTTTTTGAAGATCCCGTTTGTGATAGGCTAAAACCTTAGTCTATCACGAAACGGATTTTTGAACTGACAACAGTTTTGTTGTAAATTTTATTTTACCTTTTATTCCATTGTAAACATGCTGAATTCGAGTGTAAGCAGAAGAATCTCCGTCCCTGATAAACTCTGAATAAACTATTCCATGATGTGGAATACTTTTCAAAAATCCTTACCGTAGTATATCGGCTTCCATCGCAATGGTCGGTCAGTACCAATTTTTAAAACATTCATGTTTTGGGGGAGTGATGGTTTTATTTTTGCTCTTTCGCATTTCAAACAGAACCTGTTTTGGACTCCTTGGAACAGTAGTTCCTTTGTACAAGCTTCAATAATCACTGCTACTCCACATTTCGAGTTATGTCCATGGCCATAAGATCGTTTATTCCATCCACCGTCTACCTTTACACGAACTCCAAGGTACGAGATCCCGTCAACAATTACAAATTTCTCAGCTTCTATAGCCAATTGCTTTTCTTCTTCAACTGCAGCACAACAAGACTTTGTTTTAGCGTTGGTTAGTAGCTGTTTGTTCTCGAACTCAAGTAAGAGGGAAAAGTTGGAGATGGAAATTTCCAAGAATATTAACAGACATCGGAGGCTTGAAATCCCATTACTGCAATTATAATTCCCCAAGTAATAGCTCTATTCATCGGTAGAAAATGACTAGCATCATCATCACTTGAAATTCTTAAGTTTT
Source organism: Abscondita cerata (assembly GCA_030710515.1). Taxonomy (NCBI): domain Eukaryota; kingdom Metazoa; phylum Arthropoda; class Insecta; order Coleoptera; family Lampyridae; genus Abscondita; species Abscondita cerata. Next base: position 88,907 of record JALBCR010000095.1, read on the forward strand.
TCTCCCACATCGGCACTTGAATATTATATCGTGTTTTATTCCTTTGATCGGGGCGCCATCTTATTTTCCACTCATCATGCTGCCGAAAGCTATATCATTGTCGTCAATGTTCTGGTAAGCCTTCACATCAGTCCAATTGTATTCGTCTTCCTCCACTACGTTTACGTCTTTGGGGTTCAATTCTTCTTCTACGTCAACCACTTTAAGATTGAGTTTCACGTCCAATGTGTAATCTACCGTTTTCATTACATTGTTTTTTCCCACTTTCTCCGTCTTTCGTTACATTGTTTTCTCCGTTTTCTCAGTCTTTCTTCTCTGACAATCTCAATTTTTTAGTTCTTTGATAAACGCTGTTTATTCTTTCCTAGTTGTCCCATATTTCGTACTCTTAGAAAAAGGGGCTTTGAAAATTCCACTTAAATACATGTTTCATGTATCTCTAACGACTTATATTTTCCAATAAATTTTTCAGGGGCAATGTTGGTGCGTAGGTGCCTAGAGTCCAAGTATAAAAAAACAAATACTAATTTTGTGTTTGTAGTATTAATTATGGAATTTTTCAAGTTATCAATCGCCATTTTGCAAGGTATATTAAAATTAATTTCATACAAAGTACATTTACATCCGTGGAGTGACAGAAATTATATTTCAATTTGTAAAAAAATGTAAAGTTCTTTCAAGTCTGAGGTATTGCTGTAGTGAAATGTAAAATATGCCATTCTTTTAATCAAGAACTCAGATTTGTAATTTTTCTTTGGCTTTCAAAATCTCGTATCAAGACATTGAGATGGAACAACTATACATCGATCACTTATAAATTCAAAACGTCGTTTATATCTTCCTCCAAGTGGAATTTGAATGACTTGGAACCTTAGAATCATTTCTTTTCATACGTTGCTTGAGAGATAAAATGCCTGGACATTTACTTTTTTTCATTCCTATTTTTCTTCGATTGAGTTAATTTGACGTAACTTAAAGTCACTTAAAACAAGCGATTTTGTAAGATATAATCCACAAACGTAACAAATACTATCCATAGAATTTTCTAGATCAGTTATAGTCAAAAATAGTATTTTTACTATTAATTACGATAAAAAACTGTCAATAATAGTAAAGGGGTTGTATTGTACAAACTTTTTTTTAAACAGTAATGTCACAGGAAAACGCTTGAATTGTATCTCAAAGGTGGTGTGGAAAATGCAATATTTTGTTATAATTTGTTTATTTCACTTTATTATTTGATTTAATACATTTCACTGAAAGGAAAGTTAACATCAGACTTGAAAGAAAAATAATAAAAGAAAAATAAGTTATAGTAAATAAAAATAAAGTAAATAAAGAAAGCACTGGGGAAGGTTCCTATCACACAAGCCGCATTTCCTCTTTGTAGGACAATGCTTATTAGTGTTTTAGATAGGATTTTGATCTTGGATGTAATAGATTCTTTGCATCATGGTCCAGGTGTTTTAATTGCAAAGGGATGAACATGTAGTTTTGTCGTTTTGGTGTTTGTTAATTTTTTTTGTTGTTGCCAATCTTGCTAGGTTCCGGAGGCAGATGATGCAATTGAGAAATATGATGGAGCTAAAGTATTTGAAACGGTCACGTCCCAGACGAGGTTTTGACGACAATTCCAGGAGACAAGTGACATCCCAGCTACCCTTTTTCCGCCATCACTTGATAGTCCAGCATGTTCTAAATTTGACGGGATGTTAACAGTTTGAAGAGTACGCCGGATGAGATTTTACAGCTCCGCATGTCAGAATGACGACCAGCACTGTTGCAGCTTAAACCGTGTATAACGTTTTTCAACATATGATCACCACAACTACAAGTCTGTTAAGCACTCTCTTGAGTCCAAAACCTAAGCCAACAGCAATTTTAAACAAACCATGTATTAGATTCGAGCTCCAGGGATGCTTTGGAGCGGGATATGTTAGTGTTGTGATCAAACGATATAATTTTGCATAGTTCCAATGTTAATAACATCCTAGTCTTTCTGAAGGATTACATTGTTAGGAATTTGATCGTGTTGGTTTGACTCAAGAGCTTCTGTGTAATATGCAACTGAGGAATTTTAAAAGGGGTGGCATCAATTTTTATTAGTCACAAAATTAACAGAACTCATAAAGGCTGGCAGCATAAGATCTTCCACTTTCCTGATTTCTAAACCGTGTGTAATTGCAAAGGCTGCAATTGTATACTGCTGCTCATGAAAAGGGCAATTAATAGTTCCAACTGATCGACAACAATTTTAATTCTTGGGATTTCTGTAAACTGTTGAATGATACCTTCCGATAGACTTGAGAAAAAGTGTTGTTTGCACTTGGACGGATTGATTTTTAATCGAAATTGCTTTTACAAAGATATTAATAATGCAAATCAGCCAAAACCTTAATGGGATCTTCAGCCAAAGAGCCGTCATCCAAATACCAGACATTAAACTCGGAATCAAGTTTTTATATAATGGACTGTATTGTCAGCCAATTGTTGACAGACAACTTAAGTCAGAATTGTGTGAGATCCAAAAAAAGAGGGGCTTGAGTAGGATTGTTGCACAAAATATATATTTTTGGGGTTTTCACGGACGACGGCTACATGGAGTCTCTTTCGATAGCGTTAAGGCGTTTTGGAAATCAATTTTCAAAAAAACTTTTGCTGTATTTAGAAAATATTGCAGGTACATCCTTGCAGCATGCACGGTGGCTTCACAGACTGCTTTGGTATTAACTCCAACTTGAATGAGTGGCAAATAATCACCAACTTTTTCTTGTGTGCATCTACATGCTAATTTTGCTATAAGCCGTCTAAAGGTTGAACGAACTGCAATCGGTCTTACTTCTTATTGTTGATTATTAATAAGAAAATGTTTGTAAACTTTTAACTTTAACAATAATGAAAACTTAGACTTTTTTAAGTATAGTGCAAATGCGAAAAAGTTCGCGTTGTTTAAGTACTATATACAGAGTGGAACAAATGTCTGGAAACGCTCAATTATCTCACAAATGGGTAGTACGAATTGTACAACATGTACAACATTTTGGATAAGTATATTTTGGGATACGAAGATTCCAGATTTGATATCTGCAATGTTGCCAGATTTAATTACTTGAATTCTATTTTGCACGGACAGTTTTATTTAATTTAAGACCTTCCTGACTTTATCAAATATTGAGTGTTACATTATGGTTGAACTCTCGTATTGAACGGGACATTCCAATAATGATACAATATACGGAGTGATCTATTTAAAAACCAAAGTTTGTAATAATATCAGAAAAATGGTAAATCTGGCAACATTGCAGATGTCAAATCTGGAATCTTCGTATCCCAAAATGTACTTATCCAAAATGTTGTACATGTTGTACAATTCGTACTACAAACTTTTTCGCATTTGCACTATACTTAAAAAACCGTAATTCAGTAGGAAAAAAACCACATATAGTAACTTGCCTAGAATTTGATGCTCTTTAAGTTTCATAATTACCTCAAAATACAACAAGTGAGATTTTAGCATAAAAACTGATCTTCAATACGTACACATTACAGTTGCCGCTTTCCTTCACGGAATGCTCGAGCTCAATACAATTCTTGTTTTGAGTTTCTTAGTGAAAACAGAAAATGAGACGTGATACCCTAACGCATAATTCTAAAATGTTATATTGTTAAATCAGTTATTGTTTGTTTTGAGATGATGATGGCAAATATGAACAATAAAAAATGATTTGGTATAATATTCGATTTAATAGCAGGTTGTATATCTACACGTGTTTATACTATTGATGTCAGTATAACACTGCCTGTTACATATGTTTGTTGAGTGGGGATATTCAACCCTTACCTATTTTTAAAAGTAAAATTTGTATTCAACATAACTCCCCGCCTTGAAAGGCTTGACTGTCAAACATAATAAACACAATATATTAACATGTAAGAACATATGCAAAATAAAGGTGATTTTAGAAAACATGTTCACGAGTATAAGAAAAAATTAAAAATACAACGAACAAAAAAAAATTATGGAATAATAACACTATGTGTCAATTGGTAGTGAACAAATTCTAGTAATCGATCGTCGAGTGACACCGTTTTGAGTTCGTATAGACACTACCCGTACAATGCCGTCACTTCCAGGATGTAACTCATTGATTTTTCCAAATTTCGATTGCCGAAAAGGTAAACTATTGTTTTGATTAGCACAATAACTTCAGGTTTAGATGACCAATTTTCAATTTTGAACGTTGCTGTAGTTCAATGATATATTCATCAGCCAATCTACACCAAAAATGCTGTACCAGTTGTTGCAGTTCTGGTAACAAGTGTCAAATTTGGACCTGGTAATTTTGTTAAGGGGAGAAAATTTGCAGGTATTAATGGATTTAGATCTGATGGATTTGAGGCACGGAGTGAGAGGTCGAGTATTCGAAATTGATTCAATTTGTATAAACACAGTGTTAAACTCATCAAAAGGGTCAATAGAGCGTTTGACAATATACGTTTCATATGATGTTTTACAGATTTAATTTCTGCCTCCCACAAACCTCCTATACACGGTGTCCCACCGGAAACGTCATCGATAGATTATAGAAAAACTGTACATGGGAAATATTTTAAAATTTGGTAGTATACTAACATCCACGGGGGCAGTTCCGCTAAAACATTTTCAAGATGGTAACACTTTCGGTTATACCGGAAGTATGTGTCAACTTGCTTATTTTAAATGGAAAACCCTATATATTATTCTATTTTTGAATTTTACCCAAAATTCTAGACACATTTGTGTATAATGTCCTATACCTAAGTCTAACTGTTTTGGACTTATTTTAAATTTTATGTCAAAAATGACGTTTTCAGGCCTAAACAAAATTATAAATTTTTTCTATACTAATGCCTTTATTATTTAATTGAAATAGGTTTCTTTGTAGCAGGGGACCTATTTTAGTGGGCTATGTCGATATTTTGATAATAAATTAATACAGGGCGATCAAAAAAAGGATTAAAATTAAATTCAAAAACACGTCAAAAGTCATTTTTTAAATGCAAGCACCATGTTTTATAACTTTATTTTATTTAGCATAAAAATAAGGTTGACTTTGTACAAGGTTGTCTATTCAAAAAAAATTCATGGTTTTTCGAAATATTGGCAATTAACTTTTTTTTGTTGCACAAATGCTATTGTATTTCTTTAATATGAATGGTTATTCTAGTTGGCCATGATAGCGTTAGAAAACAATCATCTGTCAAGGATATGTCAAACTGTTAAAAATTTTCAATAAACATGCCGAAACGCTTAAATTATACAAACGAAGATTACTTAAATTTATTTATTATTTATGGACAATGTGATAAAGTTATATTAAGACATATGTTACAAGTTAACTGTACGGACTGTGAGTGTAAAGTGATATCGTTACCAAAGCGATAACTTTAAATGCTTGAAACACACGTGTGTCGATAAAGCCAGGTGTTCTTTCGTTGCGTGTACTACTGTACAAGCAATTACTTGGCTTTATCGACACACGTGTGTTTCAAGCATAATAAGTTATCGCTTTGATAACGATATGCACTAACACTCACATTCGGTACAAGTTAACTGTTGGCATTTCTTAGTTTGATCACACAGTTTGACATATCCTTGACAGATGATTGTTTTCTAACGCCATCATGGCCAACTAGGATAACCATTCATATTAAAAGAAATCAATAGCATTTGTGCAACAAAAATGTTAAATTGCCAATATTTCGAAAACCATGAATTTTTGAATAGACAACCTTGTACAAAGTCAACCTTATTTTTTGATGCTAAATAAGATAAAATTATAAAAACATGGTGCTTGCATTTAAAAAAAATGACTTTTTGACGTGTTTTTGAATTTAATATTAATTCTTTTTTATCGTCCTGTATTAATTTATTACCAAACTATCGACATGGTCCACTAAAAATAGGTCCCCTGCTACAAGGAAACCTATTCCAATTAAATAAATAAAGCATTAGTATAGGAAAATTTTATAATTTTGTTTAGGCCTGAAAACGTCATTTTGACATAAAATTTAAAATAAGTCCAAAACAGTTAAACTTAGGTATAGGACATTATACACAAAATGTGTCTACAATTTTATGCAAAATCCAAAAATGGAATAATATATAGGGTATTCCATTTAAAATAAGAACTTGACACTTACTTCCGGTATAACCGGAAGTGTCACCATCTTGAAAATATTTTAACGGAACTGCCCCGTCGATGTTAGTATACTACCAAATTTTCAAATTTTCCCACGTACAGTTTTTCTATAATCTATCGATGGCGTTCGGTGGGACACCCTGTATGAGGAGATATAAAATGCCAATTAAAATTATTTTTTGTGCATTCATTTTATAATTCATTTTATTTGATTTTAAAAATTGTCATAATTGTTTAATTTCTGAGTGCGCTTTAATACAATTTGTGACATTATCTGAAAAAAGCTTTGACGGCATACTACGTCTACCAGCAAATCGTCTTAACGCTAAAATAAAAGCATCTGCAAATAAACTAGTAATGAATTATATATGAATAGCCTTTGTAGCTAAGTGTATAAATAAAGAAACGTAGTATTTGGTATGTTTAGCACCACGACTCTTCCGATTCTTTATGATAAAAGGACCAGTGGAATCAACACATATAAAAAAAATTGAGGTGTATGAGTAACACGATCTTTTTGTAAATCTCCAATTAGAGTTTCTATGTGCTGGTACAGCCAAAATTCTGCCACTTATTGATGAAAGTAATAATTGTGGACCGGCCTGTAATAACCTTAGATGTTCTTTATAAAAAGTAATAGTGAAAGAATGTTTTGAAGAAAGAATATAAGGATGACTTATCAAACAAAAATGATGAATTTCGAATATGCGTCCTCCTTCACGTAATGTACCATCAGTGTGTATAAAAGAATTAAAGTTAACTATTTTACTGCTTTTTTCTCCATCACATAGAGTAACAAGATACACGGTGTTCCATTTAAAAAAATTGACTTTTGGGCAGTTGAAGTTAGTCAGTTTTAGCCAAACATTTTGAACACCCTGTTAATAATGAGATATCAAATTACATATAATTTAAAAACTTAACAGTCTTCCGAAGTATAGCCCAAATTTTGTTACTATAACTTCCTTTTTCAATCATTGACAAGCGTTTGAAAACAATACTACAAAACCAATTTTTCTCAAAAAAATTAGAATATCTCAAAAACTATTGATTTTTCATATAGGTTGTGCTACATGAAAGTAACTTAGATTTTAGCGTAGAATCCAAATATACAAAAAAAATATATCATTCCATTTCAAATAAGAAAGTTGGTAGCTACTTCCGGTGTAGCCGGAAGTGCTAGAAGAGCTGAAATACTTTAATTAAATAAAACTTTTTGAGCAATTCCCTATTCCAAATTTTTAAATAAATATTTCAACGGGAAGTCCATAAACTTCTAATGAACGGGTTAGCTGAATCACCCGGTGTAATAGACAACGAATTGCCAAAAAACTGCTGGCTGCTAAGCCATACGTTAAAGTATGTGCATTTTGTACAATCAGTTGAAATTGCATATTTGTGTTTTCTAAGACTTATTAAAATCGAAAATAGGTCTTTTTAAATTGTGAGTCCCGCCATTTGTAGGTCATTGATTAAAATGCCTGTGCTAGAAGGAGTACTACCATCAAATGCCTTTCGGCACGGCCCTTTGAATCGCTCAGTATATCCAATAATTGTCGTAGAGGAATTGACACAATAGAAAAACATTCTCCGTTACGGTTTGTGGTTGACACAAAATAATTTTCGCAAAAATTTTCTTCTTCCGATAACTTTGATTGTAAAGGGTGATTCAACAAGACGTTGCATTTTGACAATCGCGCCATTTCCGCTATTTTGACTAATTAGGTTTATATTTGACATTTGTTTAGTAAACACACAGCCATTTCAGAATGCAGAGGTATTTGATCAAACAACGCGTCCTTTTCCTAAAAACTTACTTTGAAAATGGTGAAATTATTTCGACAACAATGCGAAAAATTTGCTCTCGTTGTGTGGTAAAATAACGCGCCTTCGCGCACTGCTGTGCAAAATGTAATCATCAAATTCAAGCGATTTGGTTCAGTTTGTGATCATAAATCATCAACGCGTGTAAGGCCGGGCCGGTCAAACGACAATACTGTTTCAGTTAGTGAAAATTTGGAGGCTGATCACAACATTTCAATCCAACGCAGATCACAACAATTAAACTTATCCTGTTTGACTGTACCATTTAACCGACATTATTTTTCATGTATAACGGCTATATTTTCACTACACACGGATATAAACGATTGTCGAAATACTCAATAAAAAGAACATTTTTTCGAATATTCAAAGTGCAACGTCTTGTTGAATCACCCATTATATTAGAGGAGGAATTTTCCACCTTCCAAAATTTAGGTAAATTTGTTGAGTAACTTTTTTTGTGGTCACATGACACATGGTACTTAGTGTCTTAATATTGGTAGCTCCAGAAATCATGTAACCAAATTGAGTTGAATGAAGAAGTAGGGGGTAATTATTGTTTTGCCTTAGAAAATTTTTCCAAAATAAATCAACTTCTATAAGAAGATGTATATTGTGCGGGTTACAGAAGTCTGGATCAGTAAATTGCACGTTTTTAGGTAATTCAATATAAAAATAAAAAATTATTTTTGGGGTTGGTATTAGCGAATTTGTTTTTTAAATTAAATTCAAAACTCAAGTAGTTCCTATTAATTTTTATAATTGCTTTTAATGTCTATATAAAAAAATAAATGGAAGATACAAATACAGCGGTACACTTAACGATGTGGTACACAATGTAGTCGTAAGTCAACAAGATCGGTTGTTGGCATATTTAAAAAACTTATAAGTAAAGCACCTAATAAAGATTACCTCTGATAAAAGTATAATGTATAACTACCTTTCTGTATCCAAATAAGTGGCCATAACTAAATTTAAACTACCTAAACTAACTTAACGTAGGAGTGAAACTTATGTATCTTAAACTAACTAAACCTACAATATAAATAACTTCAGTACATATTCAGAAGTTCCAAATCTATGGACTTCCTGCACAACAAAACTATGACAGCTTATTATCGTTCAAATTTGTTGTCGTAAGAAGGGGGGCTGATTAAATCAACAAGGGGACTGGAAAACCAAGATTCTGTAGTATAATAAAATTGATAATCAATTAGAAAGTTAACCAGCTCTCCCTTACCACAACAAGTTCGTTCCCGTGATTGATGTTCAAAATTTTCAATGCTTTTCACAAATATTAATCAAATTTGTTAATGTCGTGTAATCAATTACATAAACATTCACCGCACATTACTAATACTTTTATTCATTATAACTTATTATGCAATGTAGCATCATAGTATGGCAGCCAAAGTGATTTCCGAATCAGATGGTACCGTAGTCATATTTGTATCTGTACATGAAGCGTAGAAATGTTTTACATGACAAAAGTGAAACTTTTAAAGCAAGGTAGCGGAGCCATAAATTCAAGGATGTTTGTATTTTCGTGGGAATCTACAAATCAAATTAAATGATGGACTTACTTACAAAGTTATACTTACTACTACCAAAATATGTAAAATGCATTGAACTCAGACACCAATCCAAGTCATGTGAAAGTCGACACTTAACTAGAGTAGACACGTTACTACCTGACAATTGTCGACGATTGATTGCAATCGCACCAGTGTGTTTGACGAGGAAACAAATTGTAGCCAACGATTTCTTATGCGACTTTATTTTAAGATAGATAGAATCTATTTGTGCAGATTTTGATTTGCAGGTCGGATTTAGATTTAATAAGTTACAGAATTTATGTGCGTCCAACGCCCAGATACTAACTATGTTTTAAATAACAGCAGGATTTAATTATAACCTACAATTTTAAAAGTGTATATATGTGTATATAATAAATTTTCATGTTACATACAGCAAAACTTCCAACATCTTGGGCCTTGCGATTTGTGATTAAGTGCAAACTTTTGAATTCTTGTTTCTGGTTAAATTTGATCCAAAATCTTACATGAAACCAGCTTTAAATAATAGTTATCAACAAATGTGATTATCATACGACACATTCGAACTAATAGACCTGCCCTCTAGCGTTAACAAACTTTACTAAATTTTCCGCCCGATTTTGACGGTTGTAAAGTTAGTCTTTCTGGACGGAGGCCTAAAAAAATTATTAATTCTGGATTGATTGGTCGCATCAGTGATTTGAAGTATGCTTGTGCTGGAAGCATTAATCCCTATAACCTTGAATATTAATTGGATATGTATAAAACTGCGTCGACACAAAGTAGAAGTGATAAAATTGGATTCTGATCCTGAATCTAACAATGTCCTACATGCATGAGCAGTGCCACTCCGGTCAAATATATTTATCAAAGCGGTTGGTAGATTTTGTGAGATAAATTAGTGAGTTTAAAATTGAAGTAGCAGTCTCCTGCGCGTCAATAGATTAAATGGGTGTCGATGGCTTGTCATTTAAATTGGAATAATGTATTGTGCCGTTTTGAACATTTCTTGCAATGATAATGTGATTTGCAATTTGAAATATGCTTTATCCTTAAAACAATTTAAATACAGTCAAATTTTCTTTATTTCTAAAATTCTGTCTTTAATTGGTAAATCTAAGAAAACTTTGCAGTTTTCATGTTCTTTGCACATATTTTACAATTTTCAACTGTGACATAAAAACTCTTTTGTTTTGATTTAGAATATGCCGAAGGATTTGATTGGAAAGTATTTTGCGAACTAGAAGTTTGTTTATTCATTTTTTCTAGTAAGCTACATCTCTTCTCTAAACATTCATTGACCTCACTCATGGTTGGCATTTCCGTATCAATATTAATTGACTCCATTTCTTTTTGTGTTGTAGTCAAATTTATCAGTGATTACATGAATGAGAATACTGCCCATTATTTAATGATTTTAAAACGCGTAATTGATTTTGCATTACGTCTAATAAGTTACGCAAGGCATTAAATAATTCTTTACATTTTTGAGAATTCGACTATTCTTTTTACATGATTGTGTATCATTATCTTTTGTTTTAAACCTTTATTCGAGAAAATTCCAAGCGACCATATAATTTTCAATAACCTTTGGGCATCATCCTTGAGACAAGAACGCAAATAATGAAATTTTTCTATATCATTCAAACGCTTATTTATTGTTATCAATTTATGAATTGAATGTGTCATAAAACGATGGCAATTCTGAATAACAAGAATAATTTTCTGTTCTACAATTTTGTTAAGATAATTTGAAAAAAATATAATGGGTGATTTAATTGTAGCACGCAAACGAACTAAATCTTTTAAACTTTCCATTGTAACTTGTAAAAATACACTCGTACAAAAATGAAATTTAACATTGTGTTTGATACGTCGGGAAAATATAAAGGAAAAGCACTTGCTTTGATACCCCGCCGATGTTTGATGTATGCCAGGTGCTGCGCTTTAACGTTATAACTGCAAGTTTGATGTTCTGACCTCGATTGATTTTAAGCAAACATTTAATGAAAAAAACTTGATTTTAATGAAATAATTGTTGTCTTCTTGCAAATGTTGATAAAATAGTATATTATAAACCTAGGTAGTGGAGTAAGTCATATATTGCCCGACCGCTGAAGTTTATGTCCCGAGCGATAGCGAGGGACATAATCAGCGAGAGGGCAATAATGACCTTCACTACCGTAGTTTATATACTATTTTTTTCACTACTAGGTACTAAACTTAATTGAAGTATTTTAATTTTTGAATTTTTGTAAAACTATGAAAAATATGTTAGTCTTGATTTGAATAGAAATCACTCTTCATTTGTTTATATCAGACATTTTGAAAAAGTGTAATTTCAAATTTGCAATTACTATTTTCATTTACGAATATTTTATCATGTCTAGTGATAAAAGTGAAGGGTGTACTCCTCCAGAATTGCATGAAGCTGCAAAACAAGTATACAATAAATTGCTTCCAGAAAAATCAAAACATTTATATTTAAAAGTATACAAGGATTTCAAGGATTGGTGTCACACAAAAAATGTTACTACAGTAACAGAAAACGTGCTGTTGGTATATTTTCAGGAGCACGCAAATGTAAAAAAGGCATCTACTTTATGGTCAACATTTTCAATGTTAAAATCTACCCTTGCAATTCGAGAGAATATTGATTGCGGAAAGTATCCAAAACTTATATCTTTTTAAAAAGGCAAAACAGATCATACAAAGCAAAAAAGGCACCTGTTTTTTCCAGAGAACAAATTATAAAATTCTTGACTGAAGCACCTGATGACTTTTTTCTTTCTACAAAGGTAAATGTAGTAAATTTTTGTTAAGGATTTACAGAATAATCTAGTTTTCTATAGGCAATTCTGGTCGTTGGAATAGCAGGGGCTTGTAGAACAGATCAACTTGTGAAAATGATGTTCAGAGATGTTGATGTACGAGGAAATGATCTTGTCGTAGTAACCATTCCAAATAGTAAAATGACACTAGCCGGAACTTTGTCATAACTGATCCACTGTGGCTTAAAGTAGTGTTAAAATATGCAGGCACTCGACCAACTTCAGATATGCAAAGATTTTGTATAAGATTTCATGGTGGTAAACCAACCAAGCAAAATATAAGTCATAATACTATCAGTAATGTGCCAAAAGTAGTTGCCAAATATCTAAAATTAGAAGATGCAGATTGTTATTCTGGTCATTCCTTAAGACGTACCTCTGCGACCATGTTAGTAGAAAGCGGTGGCGATATCTTATCGTTGAAACGCCTAGGAGGCTGGAAAAGCTCTACGGTAGCAGAGGGATATGTTGAACAATCTCTTACTGACAAGAAACGGATTGCGTCAATGCTACAAGGAACCTTCGTTTCAAATCCTATTCAGTCTTCTTCGTACATTAGTGCCACTACGTCTAATTCTGCATCAACATCAACAGCAGTTGAAAGTGTCGTTGAAAGTGCAACACTGCACCTTCCAATGCAAAATGTAGCTAATACTTCTTCGATCACTAGATCTTCGGGAATTAATGTGACCTATAATAATTGTTCGATAAACTATTATTATAAATAGATAGTAATGCCATTGTTTCTAACTTACCTAATGTGTTTGAACTTTTCTAACGTTATTTGTATTCATAAATTAATAATTGTTTAATTGTTTGAATTTTTGTGTAGCTGAAGTTGTGAGGTTATGTTTATCAACTAACTGAGAACGCAGAGTCGGCTTTGGACTACCAAATTTGTTTTATTATTGACCTAGGTTAAGAAAAATTTTTTATTGACTCGTAGCTTTAAAAGTTCAACTTCACAACCTGCATTAAGGTTAATATGACTGTGTTTGATAGCTAGTAGTGAAAAAAATGATTTATTCGCTCGTAGGACCAATGTTTGTTTTGAGGAGATGTTGATGGTAAATATGAACAATAAAAAATAAGTTGATATAATATTTATATTATTGATGTCAGTATAACACTGTCTGTTTATTTAGTGGGGATATTCAACCCCTACCTATTATTAAAAGTAAAATTTGTATGCAACAGTTATAAAAATACTCTTCCATTGCCAGTCTTTCAAGTTCCTCCATGATATTCCATTTTACATTCTTCATTTCATTTTTCTATGTCTTAATAGTTTTTTTTTCATTTTCCTGATGCCTTTGCCTTCTTTGTAATTATTGCGCTTTTCAACCTTTTCCTCGAGTCTTCTTCTAATGTTTTCATATCTGTTCATTTGCATCATATCACTTCTTCTTTTGTTTAAATTCATCTTAGAAACTTTATGCACCTCAGTAAATTACGTTTTATTTAGTACCTCGACACAGTACAAACTCGTATCAGAGTCGACAATTTGCCTTATGAAATTTAAGTGTGTTTGTACAGATTTTGTATGAATTATTCAGTGCAGCATGTATTATCAGTAAAAAGTCACATTAAAACTAGTTTAGTGGAAAAGTACACATTTTGTACGCTGTTTGGTAACAATGATACGTTTATTGCACCAGTGCGAAACGTTGTGGCATGGATACGTCACTGGCGCATAAAAGGGTTTGTGCAGAACCTTAAATAATGTCCTAAGAGGTCTGTCAATAAGTAATCACTTGCTCTATAGGAATATCCAAAAGAAGCTATCACAGAATCCTTCAAAAGGATTTAAAATTTCGTTCCTATAAATACCAGATGGAACAGCACCTTAACAATCCAGATGAGGAAGTAAGGTTCATTTTTTGTCTAAAATTCTTAAATTGGTATCGAGAAACAATCGACAATTTGTTAATGACCGATAAACCCTATTTTCATTTTGGCGGTGTTTCTAACAAACAGAAATTCAGATGTTGCGGTATATTGGGAAAATTACTCGCTAGTATCTTTTTTGAAGGCAAAATAACTTTATATAGCAGTCATTTCCTCAGCAGGGCAACACCCTACACAACCAGGAACACCATGAAAATTCTGTGAACTGTTTTTAATAGCCGTATATCCAAGTATTATAACAATCACACGACGACAAGCATTTTTAAATTAACAATCAAGCATGCATTGAAACCACAAAGACTACCTGCTTTAGAAGGCGTAGAAACTTCTTAATTTGATTTGGTTAAACAAATTTCCTCCGTTTCTGTTGAATTTTTTTATGTCCACATTAGTTTTTTGTCGATTATCAATTTTTTCCCATCCATGCTCTTCTTGAACTAAAACTAAACCTATAATTAAGCGTTCATTATCCGAAACTACGTTTATCTTGACGTAAAAATTATAGCTAGCACACACAAACAACTGGACCACACTGTTTCGTGTGAATTAAAGTTACTATGAGATTTCGTGCGGTTAAGTTACGTGACGGCCACGGTTTATTGTTGTCTTCCATCTTTGAAATACAGTTACGTATTTTTTTAATTCTTTGACATCACATCTGAGGATCTTTTGAAATTTTTTTTGTTACAATATTCACTGTAAACTTTTACTGACCTTAGAAAGTCCTAAAGTCTTCGTTCACTAAATTCTAGCAATGAGTGACTGGAAAAATTAATCGTTAAACGGTATGTTCAAAATTTAATGTTGGTCTTTATTTTAACCTTCACTGTTGTCACTGAAAATAGTCTCATGTTTGACTGAGTTACTCGAGACACTTTTGTTGCCAAATTGATTTAGACAGTCCCTGCCTGTTGGTGAACCACTATTGTTTATATTCGGGTCTAATGGTCGTTCTTGATTAAAATTTCTTCCTAACGTTTCGGTAACAAGAGTGGTCAGCTTCCCTAGAGGTCCGTGGATTTTTGATGTTGGAAGTGGACTCACGATTTTCACTTTGCAGTTTGTATTTATACTGGTTCTGAGGTGGCGGGGCTTGCATTGCGTCAGTTAAATCCGGATCTTTATAAGGTGCCGTTCGGGCGTTCTTGAGGATTGGATTCCAGATCTGCAAGCGAGTTTACTAAAAGCAGACTACTGTCTGGAAATATACCGAGTAGCGGTAGCAAAACGGATACTCTTCGAGAGCTCCAAATTGCTATCGACAGTTAACGGTTGTCACACTGGAAGCCATCCTGATCCACAAATATTTAGAAAACTTCAAGAGAAAGGAAGAATTCCCAGGTCTCAACCGGATCCAATCCTAAGAACACATTACAAAGATCCGCATTTGGCTGGAGCGAAGCAAACCCCGTCAAGCTGCGAAGTAGAAATGATCAGTCTACATCCAACATCGGAAATGGATGGACCACTAAAGAAACTGACTATTCGTGTTAACGAAACTTTGTAAATAAATTCCAATTCACGATTAGACCCGAATAAAGACGACACTAGTTTACTTTTGTCGCTTCTCATAGACAATGAACCATATGTCAGCTCGTGAATATGAACATTGTATTCAAAGTTACGTCATGTAAAAATCAGTTATTCATCTCATTTTAATCACATTTGTGACGTATATTCTTGCTAGTACTTAGGGACAATTTTAGGTACAAGATGTGAACTAAAAATTTCAATTCGTAAACACAATGTCTCAAATACTAGTTTTTTATAATTTTTTGTGTAATACTGTAGATTTTGATCAATTTGTGTGTAAATTGGTTTAGTCAAAAATGGCACTTTGATTTTTTTATAATACATGAAAAAGTATTTTCTTAAATAAATTTTTGTTTAAACAGTTAAAGTTTATGCACGCCTTCATTTAACAATACCTTCAAAGATATACATTACACATCAAAATTTAGAACAAAATTGTAATAAATTACATTTTCTACAAACTGTATTGAAACTTTTTTTCTAAAATGGATCGGTTTAGATGTTTAGTTCTATGGCAAATCTTTTTTTTTCGACTAATTACTTTAGTACGTTATAATATGTACGTAAACTGGATATCTAAAAAATATGGGTCAAAGGACATTCTAAAGACGGATAGTTTTAGTTGTGGTTCTGTGATCAAGGTCCTACAACAATGTCTATGTAGATTTTATATTATTAAATTTTACAATTATATATGTACTGTATTTTGATCTATACATGAATAACATAATTTCAGTCTTCTTATTGTAACTGTAGCTACAACTAAAATTAGTATTTTATTGTAGTGTTGTAGAAAAAACAGGTCTTAAGAAACAAAAGGAAATCAATCGACAAGCGTAAGATACATAAATATTCAGTGAGAGACAACACTATTGGGCAGATTCATGACATCAACTGACTAAAAATAAACTACACGAACGGATTCTACAAAATAGCACCTAATTCACGTCGCCTATTTGACATCAGTTGTTGTAAATCGTGCCATTTCAAACAGTGGCGGCACGAGTTATATGCAACACGAGTTGTTGCAAGCATATGCAGTCACACATCGTTTAAGTATCACGCAACTGAATAACAGGCATAAATATTGGTCCACTAAACTGTCCATGTTTAGTAGAATCATATCGTAAATTATTTGCATTAATTTAAAAATTATTTATTCATGATACCCTGTGGCTGAACTTTTTTCAAATACTCTATTTTTAGAAACATCGCTTACACCAAAATTGATATAATAGTCTGTGGTATTAGCAACATTACTGTTAATTTTATTAATTTTTTGCAGTTTATTAATAGCAAAAATTTATTTTATCTCAAACGCAGGTTTACTCAGCTGTCTACGAAACGTTCCTTGATTTTTTTTTGTTGAAACAAAGGGGATTTCGAATAACCGTAAGATCTTTAGCCAAAATAAATTATTTGTTAGAATACCTTGCAGGCAAGGCCTTTTTGAATTTCAGTTAACATCCTTTGACACTAACTTCCTAATTTTAAATCGCATGTTATGTTTTTTATGCAAGCTTCGAATTCTACTTGATATTTTAAAGCTCTGTTATAAAGCAACTTGAAATAATTTAACATATTAGCATGTCATTTCCATATATTTAAAAGTTTTTTTTTGTTTGGTGGAGGAGAAATCATCATAAGACTCCCGGTCTACCGGGGGGTGCCGGATTCACCTGCCATCTTGACAAGGCGCCTACCGGCTAAAACCCCTTCCCCCTTTCTTTCCTATATTTAGTTGCATAGGGTACTACTTTCGTATTTCTTAGCTATGCAACCCTGCTGTACTTAATACCGCTCACCCCTGCTGTCTTCTGCTCTCGTTTGTATTATTTTAATGCAGCCCTTTACTAAGCTCTACCATCCTGCCTTTGACTCGCACATTATTCTAATTACATTTTCAGGTCTCAGTTTTTCTCTTGCTTCTGTTTCCATTTTTATTCTAATTTCTGCCCATCTCACGCACTCAAAGACCGCATGGTCTTTCCCATCCGTCATGCAGCAATCCACGCACCTGTCCCTGTCCCATTTTAAAAATTTTTTTAAGATAATGGCCGTTTTGCCCATGTCCACTCAAAAACTGCGTAATGAAATAATTTATTTCCTCATGCTTTCTATTAACCCAACTTTGTATATCTGGAATCAGCTAATTTGTCCAAGATTTTTTTCTATTCCACTGCTTTTGCCATTCCTCAATTACCTTATTCTTTTTAAGTTTTCCTACACGTACTTTAACTAGCAGCTGAAGTGGGGGTAGACCCGCTATGATTAGCACATCTACGTTGCCACCGTTCTATAGGCACTGCATATGCGTATTGCCATCTGCCTTTGTACCCTATCCAGCATTTTTTTACTGCTTTCCCATTTGGTCCCCGGTTCCCATATTTCCGCGGCATATAAAACAATTGCGTCCACCGCGTGTGCCAGTACCCTCCTTTTAGATGCTCGTGCTCCGCCATTGTTTGGTAAGATCCATGTAAGAGCTCTCAATACAGCAAGTGTCTTTTCCGTTGTATATTTTATATGTTTTATAAAATGTAAATCCTTATCAATAATTACTCCTAGTATTTTGATACTTTTTCGTACTCTATCTGTTGGTCTATAAATTCAAGTGACACCAGCCCAATCCTTCTTTTGCCTGTCATCGGCTACTTTGGTTTTCTTGGGTACCACCCTAAGTCCCCTCTCTTCAAGCCATTTGCTCACCATTTGCATGGCCCATTTTAGTTTACCTACTGCTGTTCCCCTGTCTCTGTCCCGCACAATAATGGTCAGATCGTCCGCGAAACATACTGTTTTGGCACCATTAGGTAGCTTTAGCCTCAAGACCCCATCGTACATACAGTTCCACAGAGTCGGGCCTAATACAGATCCTTGTGGAACTCCTGCTGTAACATCCATTTCTATATCATCCCCCTGTGGCATTCTGACTTTTATTTTCCTGTCTACGAGGTAGTTTCGTATTATTTGGGTAAAGTAATCGGGCGTTCCCATTGTCTGTAAGGATGGATCTTCCCTTCAGGAAACCCTACTGATGGGGTGAAATTTCCTTGATTACAACCTCAGATAATCTTTTTTATATGATTTTTTCAAATAGTTTGCCGGCAACGTTTAACATACACAGTGGTCTGTAGGCTTCTTGTTCGGCTTTTGGTATTAAGACCAAACGCGCCTTCTTCCATTCAGTCGGAAAAATCTCTTCTCCCAGCTGTTTATTGAAGATTTTTGTCTAAATTTGTGGCTTTTCTTGCGCTACAGCTTTTACGACCGGGTCTGGTGCTTTTCCTGTGGGTAACTGTTTTGCCATTTTTATAACCTCTTCTGTTGTTACCTTCAGTAAACTCATACTTTGTATTTTTGGATCCCAGTTTTTCTGTAGCTTTTGTTGTATTGGTAAAAGTGTGCTAATTTTCTGCATGGCATCCTTCTTATTCCAGCACCTCATGTGTACATTGCGCTTAACGTTCTTCGCCACAATGTGATAACCTTTCCCCCAGATATCCTTATCCAATTATTTCCACTTTCTTTTGCTTTTTTTGATTTCCTCCTTAAGGTTCCTCCTGGTTTCCTGATACTGCCTCTTTTCCGTTTCAGCATTGCCTTTATTTCTCTTTTTGTGCTGGAATTTCCTCCGTGCAGCATTGCACATTGTCCTGCTTTTAGCAATTTCATCAGTCCACCAGTATGCTACTCATCTTTTCCTCATTGTTTGTTTACACAATTTGCACAAGAACTCGTGTACATCTTTGGCTGTCCTTAATTCAGCTAGGTCTTTTTCACGTATAAGGTTTTGAAGCTTATACTTAACTGTATTTAGTATTAACAACTTTCACTATTGGAAACCTTATTAATATAGGGAGAACTAAAATGCAAACCAAGCAATATCTCAAAATTTTTAAATGAATTACCTTATCCGTCTTTTTAGAAAGTATTAGTACAATTCATTCGCTGTGTAGAGTATAAGTTGATAAAAACGGAAATGAATAAATCAGATTTAAATTATGTAAAAGAAAGTACGAAAATAGAAGTAAACCAATACTTTTTCAATTTTGTCTAACATAAATAACGTCAAATCTTGTTAAACTCTCAAAAACTAAAATAGACTAATAGTTTTGTATCAGAAGATATGGATGAAGAGCAAAGAAGAGCGTAAAACTTTATTACTAATTCACAAACGAATAAAAGATTCAGGTCAAATGAAATTGAAAATTACTTAGCCATGAAGATACTGTACTGGAGACGATGTTTTTGAAGATAACAAAAATGATCTAGAAAGTGAAATTGAAATAGAGAAAGCACAGACAAAAAAAATAGGGAACAGTGGGAAAACAACCTTCAGAGAAAATCTAATATTTTGTTCGACTCGAACCGGTTCAATACCAAAGTCTTCATCCCAATAAAGTAAGCAATTTTTCAAATAATTTTAATGTTGTGGTTTATAATGTTGCTGGGCTTAAATTGAAGTTGAAATGTGTTGAGTTTTTTAAGAACTTTTAGTATTTTTGTTCTGTTAGAAACATTGGTCATTGAAGAATATTATTTTGTATTAATTTTTGTAAGGTTAAGTTGACTCAGTAATCAAAGAAAACAAATTTGAAATAGCCAGTAGAGATATTATTATAGGCATAAATAAATCTCGCAAAAATACTTTTAAGTTTGTAAATAATTAATAATTTAGATTTAATTAAAGTTTCTCATACTTTTTCAAATTATTACATACTTTCAGTACACTTACACTGTAATCCTGGGGTATCTAATTTTCATTCCCTGCGCAATTTAGTTTTAGACAATGTTACGGTTCAAATTTCTCGAACTCGAACGTATGTCGCAAGCCTTCTTATTAACGCTTGTCGTGAGTTGTACGTTACGACGAAAGTCGAATTTGTCGCGCACACTACGATTTTCCCGTTGGTGGATCCCTTTAATTTACAAAATTTATGATGAGCGGACATTTTGCTACTTCCTTCTTGAACATGGGTGTTTGGCGTGCATTTCAAAGCTAAAATTTTACACAAATTATTGATGTGTGTTTTAATAATAAGTCGAATTGGTGTTTAAATTTAAGTCCGACCGCATTCACCGTAAGTACACGTTGTTTTCTTTTCTTTGTGGTTGTATTATTTCTAATTACGACGTATGCTTTAGCACGTGTCTTGACCTCATACTCTACTCGTGTATTACAATCTGGATAATTCCTGGGGGCGCTGGAACGGCTAGTTAAGAATCCTTCGCTATAAAACGTGACGACTACCACGGTTTCGCTTACATTGAAGCTGCCAACTGCCGATAAACTCAACCGGCTGAAAGGTCGTTTACGCTGCGTTCCTGCTGCTTTGAGGGAGCATATCTGCCTTTCGTGCAGAGAAATCCTGTGGCTACCGATCTTCTAAAGCTGTCAACTACTGTCATTAGCAAGAACCTTCCTTATCGGAACTACATGCCTCAGAACACAGCTAAGTTTATTTTTAAGAAACCTATTCACTATTCATGCGTATGAAGCTCACGTACATGTGACATTAAACGGTTTGAATCCCTAGCATATAAGTAAATTTTATGCCGTAGACGCTCGGTTTTGTTGTTAACTAGCTCCATAAGAGCTTGGGCGCTTTAGATAAAGTGGGTAAAGTTAAAACAAAAAGCCTTTTGGGTTGGCGGGAGCTACTTACCGTGCTAGTCCGAGTTTAAGTTTAGTTTTAAGTCACCGTGTGTAAGTGACGTGTGTACGTCGAGTTTTCTTGGTAACTAATCCCTCAATTGGAACGCTAACTTTAATTTGGGGTGTAAACAAACAAAAGCTTAATTGAATTTCGACATATTGATTGCAAGTTTTACTTAATTTGTTGTTGCTGAACGCCCGTAAGTCTTATGCGACGGAATCTCTTACTTCTCACATATTCTCCTAGTATTTTAACTTGTATTTGCTATATTTAATTGTCTATTTCTCTCTCTGATTTGTGTTTGTTTTAGCGTATTAGACCTTAAGTAAAACCTATTAAATTCCTGTTAGTCGGTTTTACTTCTTTCTATTAAACAGCAGGTAGAAAGATAATTCGATGGGCTTTAAAATGATATGTCACTTGACCCCTGGTGCTATTTAAAATTTTTAGGGCGCATGACGCCCCCCTTGAAGTTGAATTGACAAATGTCAAACTAGTCTGAGTCAATTGTCCCTCAAGAAATAAAATTGATTTGTCCGGAGGGTTTTTGAAAAAAAATACCTAAAGGCCCAAAAAACGTATCTGTTTGGTTTTCAAAAACCCACCCGGGTTTAAATTTAAAGACCAGAAGAACTTCAAAAGATAAAGCACTAAATAGTATTACATTAGAAATACTTAATTTTTAAGAGATTTTAATTTGGTTTTACTTAATGGTCCCACTAATAATGATTCCGGTGGTGAATTTACTTTTTTGAGGTCGAAGGGTTCATCTCGGTGTTGATTTTGATGTTGCATCAATTGGAGATTCTAATTAATGAATTTTAGAGTTCACTCATAATTTTTTTCGGACTATTTTCCAATGTGTAAAATGTAGTTTAAAAACTGAAACAAAAAATGAAAGGTACAGAACTACCTTACCATATTAAAGTGGGATTTGAACAAGTCTCAAATATATTGCTATAAACCAAGTGGTGAATTGAAATTTATTACGTTTAATTGTATATGCGTAACCACCCCAAATTCTTAACACAAATTTCATAAATGCTTTTATTGGTTTGATTAATTGTTTAACTTCCTTTACCAGAAAATAAAGTTTTGCTTCAGCTAGCTGCTTGTTTACTTCAACGACCTCAAAAATGTAGGTCAACTAAATTTCTATTGCGTGAACTCAACTTTAACACGTCATTCAAATTTTATTTAACACGTTTGCGCACCGAAAATGTCAAAAATTAAACAAGTGCTTGTTCTTATCCGCAATACCGCTTAATTTTTAATGAACCAAAGTGATTAACAAACAGGTTTGTAAATAATTAGATTCCTCTACAATTGTGATTACAATTAAATATTAGTTCTAACCGTGTCACTTTTGGTAAGTCTTGTATCTTCTTTTTAGCTGCGTTGCTTTTCTCTTTTGTCTCGTTCCAGGGCTTCTAGACGATTCGCTAGCTCTTGATTGGTTTTGTTAAATTGATAATTGCATCCAGCATTTTGCTTTACTGCATCTTTGTCGGTAAGTTTTTGATTTTTTAATTTAATTTCGATTTTAATTTCAGTTTTGTATTTTTTTTATTCGTTGTTTTTTAATAATAACTTTATGCCATTCAATGTTTACATCTTATTATTGTAACCTGACTTTTATTCGTATCGGCTACCGATGTGTTAATTCAAGATTAAATTTTTTTTTTTAAATTTTTTTAACGCAAAAGCAAACGTCGTCACTGGTTATTTCAATTATGAGACTTTTTTAACAGTTTTCGTAGGTACTATTTATAAACTGTTCTCAGCCTACACTTAGATCTTTTAAACTTTTTGAAATTTGCGACTATTTTTGTATAAACAAGAATGGTTCGATAAACATTGTGATACGGCTCGGTCTCTAGTTTTTCTTTGCTAAATGTTTTTCGTAAAACTAACTAGAATACAATTAAAGATGAATTTTACTCGCGACGACTATCACGATAATCGTTTAACGATGATTGAACACCGATAATTGTTAAGCACTATTTATGTGTATTTCCTATGATCTGTGTTGCTCCGAGCGACTATCCGCTATAGTCGTTAACGGCGATCGTACGTCGTTAATAATCGTTCAATATAATCGTCATCGCGTACGATTATTTATTAGAAGACCACGCTAACATTGCTCCTTCGTTTTCTAACGTGGATGATGAGATTCTTCTCGAGAAAATGGCAAATCACCCCTCACTATGAAAGCTGTCTCATCCGTTCTGTATCAAACGATCAAGGACAATATATGGGCTGAGATTCAAGTAAGTGTTTCTTGGTTTATTTACCACAAAAGGAACCTATATACAAAAACGATAATATATTATCAATAAATTAACTAATTTCGGTCAGTTCTATTAACTTGACGGTCTTGGGCACCATATTCTCCCTTCGGTGCTAAAGTATGCAGCAAATGAGTCTCTTACCGCAAATCCTTCAAAGTTAGCGGACCCACAAGCTCTTGGAAAACCAATTAAATTATTTCTAGGTGGATCTTGCATAGGGTCTGGTTTATGGTGATAAGAAGGTCCAGCTTTTGAAATGTAGGCATCTCTCAGGAGGTTATGAAAGCAGTAGGAAACAATTATAACATTGTCGACTGTTTCGAGGAGTAAATTTATTGGAGTATAGAAAATTCAAAAAACTTACGCTAATAAGCCAAACGCGTTTTCTGAAATTCGGCGTGCACGGCATAATATGTAGTTAAATGTAGCCTTCGAGTTGTCTGTGATTGCATGCTCACGCGAGTATGGCTTCAACATGTTTGGATGCAAGCGGAAAGCATCGTCACCGACGAACACTGAGGTAACATACGATCGGAATTGGGTAGCTTTCTTTGGGGTGGAAGCAGTGCTTCATTGTTGAACATTTTTCCAGAGTAGACCGTTGAAAAATTCCTGCATCACCTTCTTTTCCATGGAAACCAAAGTCGATATAAATGAATTTGCAGTTTACGTTCACAACAGCCAGTAACAACCCTTTGTTGTTGTAAAAAAGAGATGAAAAATTTTGTGAGGCCATAATGCAAATATGTTTACCGTCAATGCCTCCTCCGTTAGTCGTTACACTTAAGTTCTTTAACAGGAATCGTTTATTACGCTGCATGTATTAAAAGGTATTGCATTTCTATAATTAGTTCGCAGGTATAAGAGATACTAGAAAGTGTCCGCAAGCGTTGTTCTGACCTTACTCAAACGGAAGATCTATTTTATTTTTGTGAACCGAATTGTTTTTTGCACGTTATCATAAATATCATTTTAATACTCGCATACAATTCACTTTTATTAGTACGTGCGAAGAACTTTACGTCCACTGTTCAATATTTAGTGAATGTTACAAATAACAATTATGAACCGCTACAGTTTTTTACTTGTTTTTAGTTACATAGTATCTTGTAATTTCGAGATCTGCTTACAGACTTATTCTAAAAAATATAAACATACAAACTCGGGAGTGTGTTTCCCTCTCTCAATTTCTACATACACAAAGATACCTACAAAAAATTAACACGTTAACAGGTCTTAGGATTTAACCGTGAGGTGTAATTTTACAAATGAGTCTAGACCAAATAAAAATATGAATTTTAATTTTAAAAGTTTAAAAAAGATTAAAGTATTAAGAAAAACTAAAGGACATAATCATTTGTATCAAATTAACAAAAATAAAAAAAACTTATGAGAACTATTAATTCGAAGGTTGCGCTTGTTTTCTTTAACTAATGTTTTTCTTTTCGCGGATCCATTTTTGCTACATTTAGGAATTAAATCATTTCAAAATTTAAACATTTTCTTTCCTTTACAATAAGTGTTTGGTATCTGTTCTTACAATCTACCAATAAATCTACTGTTTGCGCCAGTCCTTTCTATTGCTCCGTCACTAGAAATAACAATGCATTTCTTTTCCTAATTAATGTTCATATTTTACAATAAGTGTTACGCCATATGTTAGGTAGCTTCAAGTAACATGTTATGCAAGCACTGGCCTGTAGTATTTATGGAAAACGCTTTAGAAAATAGTATTTCTTCCATTATTTTTTATTGGATTCAAAACGCACAAAAGCTACAAACTGTGCACAATCTGCAATACCTTAGATTGCAAAGACTAAAGTACTTTCTTTTGTTTTTTCATGATCACGAACATTAGTCGCTATATTGCTTATCCTGCGTTGAATTTTATTGTCAGAGGGAGGTATACTTTTGAGTTTTTCGATCTCTTGTTTGCCAAACATAGTCTCTGCTACATTTAAAACCGCTGGTATAATCAAAATTTCACGGCAATAGTATGAGGTTTTTCCTGCTTGAGCCACACGATAACTAGCCATCCTATGGATGTCCCTTTTTTTACTAACGTATGCGCATTTGCCAATAAATCACTCTGTATAAATACCTATAAAGTACATTTTCATTATTGTATTATGATGTAAGTGTTATGTATGGTGATTAGTACAAACCTGTATAGTGTGGTAACGAAACCGTGTGCAATTGTGGATGGTTTGTCTTGACAAAGCATTTAATTCAAGGTTTAGGAAAACCACTAAAACCTAAACATACTAACCCTTACCCACCTTAGTATTAATATGTAATAATATTGATTAAGTGTGTAAGGCCCAGTTGCACCAACACAACTTAAAAATTTAAGTAATGCTTTTAAAACTTAGGATACAATTGTTAAAACCACAATAACTATTGTTTTTAAGCATAGTTTAAGTTTAAGTCGTATTGGTGCAACCAGCAATGCTACTATAGAAGGTAAATAAAAACATAAAATTTAACAACACAACTATTGCATGACGGCATATAATGGACCGGTCCAAGCTCCAGTCACGACAAAGACGAAAATAATAGTAGGTTAAAGAAATAGCAAACAAAATAATGGAAAAACAGGTAATCTTCTGACTTCTCAAATAAGTACGATAGAAGCACATTTTCTGATGTTTTTGCCTTTTTTCTAAGACACCACTTAAGATAATCATCGTAAGTTTTTTTAAAAATTTTCCACGATTTTTGCGGAAAGAAGCACGACTAACGACCACTTGGTGGCGTACAAGATATCGGAAAATCTTCCATGTTTTTGTTAAATAATAATTCGATGCTTGCAGTTTACAATATGACAGTCACTGTGATGACAAATGCAAAATTATGTAAAGGCACCTATGATGGTAATAATAAAGTAGATTCACGCAATTTGTAAATGTTTTTACTACATCTTTTTTGTATACGAAAATACTAGAACGAGTAAAAATATGTATACAGCTCGGCCGAAAACCGTTTTAGAGCCCTCATCCTGATTGTGCCCTCTCTTCCGCTCTGGGTCTAAAACAGCTACATTACGCCTGCTACATAAATAACTATTTCGCATTTCCTATATTTAATGATTGATTTTACACCCGCTTTTGCAAGCGTAAAATGACTCTTTTTCGGTCAATTTACTTAAACGGGCGCATTTTTTAGTTTAAGGCCCGCCTTTACATTAAGGCCCGCATATAGTTAATACCGACTTGATCCGAAAATTTACGATTCATCATAGACAAAATAATAATAAACGGTACGAAATTATGCATGAGAAGAGACATACAAATTATTCTTAACAAATCAATTTTTTCAGAAAATATATAATTTAAATTGTAAAATCTTAATATAAGGCAAACATTTCTAAAAATGTGTAATTCTTACATAACCTATAATTGTGAAAGGTTATTTGTTTCATTGAATTAACTGATTACAATTATTACAAACTTGCCAATATCTATGTTTTTTTTTACACATAAAGTTGTTTTCACTATAGAATAAATGAGCAAAGTGCAATGACCTGGAAATTTCCGCAAAATACACTAAAAGCACATTTTTCGTGTGACGTGTGTTGTTTTTTAAGTCGACACCATTTTAAAAAGTAATCGTATGTCTTTTTCACACATTTTTCTGATTTAACAAGTAAGAAATCCGGAACCACGTTATTGCTACCTCTTTAATACCGGGAGGAGTTTTAGAAAAGTTCTTCATTATCAGTTTCCATGTTTACTTATTTTGGAAGCTTTGTAATTTATATTTTTAAATGACGTTTAGGAATGCCAATAAAGAAGAACATTTTATTCTTAATTCTTTTAAGCTTTTAAACTAAGAAGTGCAAACAAATTTGTATGCACCACAGGTGTAAAGTACGTTTAAACCCGAGCATGAAAATTGTTGCACGAGCCGAAGGTTGGTACATAAATAACTATTAACTTCAGGTGTCCTTCAAATTAGAAAGCCATAAACCGTTAAATTATAAATGTTGACAAGCCCTCCTATAAACTTTGTTAATTGACTACATTCCAAAATTTGTGCAACGGCTTCTGATTCGTTTCCAAAGTTACAATTTGGATTAAAAATCGCACCCTATTTAAACAAGATATGGCCATTCTCACCAACACGACTTAAACTTAAGCAATGCTTAAAAACCTTAATACAATTCTTAAAACCATAGTAACGATTGTTTTAAGTCTAGCTTAAGGTTAGTATTTGGTCATTAGAAATAATATTCGATTCTTGGAAAGTAAGTCTTAATTTAAAGGAAAATAAGAGGAGTAGATAAATAAATCATTAAATAAATTCGTCATCTCTTTCAGAGTTCTATAGTGCCGTTGAAAGTACGAGGGATTTTAGTTCTAATGAAACCCAATAAATGTTGTGGGATATTAAAGAAAATATTTATTTGAGTTTGCTTAATATAATTTTGTAATGGTGAAAGAACTGAAATTTTGATTTTAAACGCAATGCCTGAGAGTAAGGTAGTCTAATTTTATATATAAATGGGAGTTAGCAACGGTTTCAAACCAAAATTTTAACACCATTTTTTTCACCACGAATTAGTTAGCACATTATAATGAAACAAAAAATTTTGCTCGACGACCGGCCGTCTGTCACGTGACACTAATTGTTGTAACAAGGCTGTGTTTAGCTTTTGTTTGAACCATTTTTTCTAAAACGCAATTTTATTTTCAATTTGTGACAGTGAGAATTTTCAACTCCTCTTAATGAACTTGGGGGCGCAATACTTCGTTTTGTCCGACGTACTGACGCAGTGTAGTAGGTAGCGTTCGTTTAACGGCTTAGCAATTAGATACATTTAACTATTATTGGCCGATACTAAAATGCTTAATTTGATTTTACAAATTGCTTCGTGGTGCACGTTTTTTCATAAATGTGAATTTTTTCCAGAACGTATTTGATTTTACTCTACATCTTATAAATAAAATTTTAGGAAAATGGTCGTTTAGATTTTTATAAAACTTTGCATATGGGTTTTGTTAATATTTTAAATGTATTTAACATCTAATTAAAATTATTGTCTTTTAGCATATTGGCCCAATTTAAGAAAGAAAATTCAAATTAATGACATAATATATAACGTATTTTTTTTTTAAATTGTTACCTAATTGGGTATTAGTGTTATAGCACTATCTTTAACATTAGCGTCAATAATAAAGTGGAGGATGGTTAGTGATGATAATCAATGGATTACTCTTACATAAATGGAAATTAGAAATAATATTAGAGTTGGGGTTAAAACCAGGCCAAAAAGTTTACTGTTGGAATTTGAAAGATCTCATTTTTGAATTTATATTATATCCGTATGTTTTTGTTGTAATTCATTTCAAAATACGTTGGGAATACTGTTAATTTACTGTTAAGAAAACAGTTAGATAAGCCAGTTGTGGGGGGGGGGGGTGCAAGGCAAGCGAAAAGTTTTAGCATCTTGCTAGCAACTGTTACACTGCAAATAACGAGATTTGTTTTGTGTTATTGTATTACAATCTAACGCATTCTATTTGTATTTTATTTAATCTATGCTATTAATATTTTAAACACGTTTTTCGTTGTTGTTGGAAACCGTTACAGAGCTCGTTTTGATTTTTTATTGTTTGATAATATAGGACACATTTCAAACTACTTTATTTATTAAAATATAATTTAGAATGAAACAATACCAGTGTCTGAAAGGGCGTTGTAGTACAATTAATATTTTCTTTACCGTGAGAAACGTAGTCCAGACATATTATTCTCAAAATTGTAACGGTTGAGGTTTACAAATAAACGACGGCTCTAGATAGAACAAAAAAAAATAAAAGAAAGTACGGATCAGTGTAGCGTATTAGGTTGTTAGAAATATATTATTTAGGTAGAACAGCAGCTTTCCGGCGTCGCCGTAGAGTGGGGGTCTTTTAGGAGTTCGAAGGAAATTAAACAGTTGTCCTAACCGTTTTATGTCAAATGTAGATGAGCTTTACACATTAGCTTAATAAATAAGATCCGTAAACACTAAGACTTAGCTGTATTAGGTGAACGAAGTCTCGAGAGTAGGATTTTTTAGCTAGCGACGAGATTGACAGCTCCTTAGTTTGTGTAACCACAGGATTCTTCTTGGGGAAGGTGTTTGAAGAAAACTGTAAGACGTTAGGTTCCCTCGTTTAAGCCATAAAGCATAACCACCCCTTATCTGGTAGACGTGGTACCCACTGACTGCCTGCAGCTGTCTGATGTCGATAACCGTGGCGAAGTACTTAGTCGAAAAGAAAGGTCTTAATCGGCCACTCGAACACCCCAGAAAGTTACGCAGAATAAAAGGCAGAGAAAACGTAACGGGACGCAACATGCTAAAAAAATCCCACGTGCTATTTAAAATTTGTACAAAGAAAAAGATAAAAGAACTGGATACATACGGTATGTTTAGAGGAATATAACTTAACCAATTGTTTTAAGGTCTACTACGCAACAACGAACACAAATCGGAGAGACAAAAAACATATAAATATAGCAAATACAATTTAAAATATTAGAAAATCTTGGAGAAGAAAGAGATTCTGTTGCATGGAACTTGCGTGCATTATCAACAACAAAATAATTAGAGTTCGCGATCAAATATGTGTCAATTCAGGTAAGTTTTTGTTTGTTACACCCCAAATTAACGTTAGCGTACTAATTTAAGATTGGTGATTAGGAACTCGACGTACACACGTCACTTACACACGGCGACTTAAAACTAAGATTAAACTCGGACTAAAAAAACGGTACGTAAGTTTCACCTAACCCAAAAGTTGAGTATAATCGACACTACAACCGGTGCAGTATATTCGGCCGTGCAGCTCCGAGGTCAGGCGACACTGTGGTAGTCGGCACGTTTTGTATAGCGAAGGATTCCCAATTGCTTCGTTCCAGCGTACCCGGAAATTCTCAGACAGTAAGTACATGAGGTAAGTATAAGGTCAAAACACGTGCTAAAGCATACGTTGTAATTAGAAATTAACACAACCACAGAGACAACAACAGAAATAGCAAAAGAAAACACTTACGGCAAAATCGGTCTGTTTTATATTTCCACACTAATTTAACTTGCAATTATTGAAGCCACATTGATATTTTACGTGTAATTTATAGCTTCCTGAAGCACCGACAACCGCCCAATAGGAAGCGAAAGTCACAAGATGTCCGCCCGTCGTTTCGATTCATAATAAGAATAAATCGATCCACCAATGAGAAAAAGCGTAGCATGCGCGGTAAATTTGATTTTTGTCGCAATGTGCAACTTATGTGATCTACGTCCGGGTTCGAGTATTTTGAACCGTAACACATGTTAACTTTAACATTTTTAGTTTTAATTGGAAATGCATGTATAAATACGGTGAATTGATGTATTCTGAACCAAACACATTTTTGCATCTACATTTTAATAATGGTTTGTTCGTGTTTAAATATGAACTGCTTAACGGTTTTCTACCAGGATACTTGTGTTATATTCATTTCTGATGAATAATTTACAATGACATATTTATTATTTTGATTCATGTTATGTTTAATTGTTGACGGACCTTGAGTTTTTCTCTCATCCTTCTTTTTTCAGTCAGCCTAGGGAGAGATTCACCGATTTATTTAAAAGAATCAACGTTTAATTAAATTTACTTTTCTCCATGCTGTGTTTTAATTTATTGCTGTACATTACTACCATTTATCAGAACCCTCTAGCGTTTGTTAGAGATTTTATTCATTCTCGAATTTTCGATTATTTAAATCTTGCTTTTGCAAGTGCCTGGTATACGGTTGTTAGATTACAAATCAAAGGCATTATTATATTGTAATAGGCTACATTAAGATATTGATTGATTATAATTATTACAATAAGTGCTAAGTTACAATCTTAACATATAAATTTCTTACTGTTGATTCTGCAATTATATATTTTCAATACAATTCTTATTTCCATCTTAACTTTCGCGTTCAGTAAAATCTGTTACATTTCAAATTTGATTTTGGAAAATTTTTATTTGTATCGTTCTGTGTTGTGTTGTTTACTTATGAATTTGGGGTTGCCTATGCATTTTAAATTATTAAATTGATTTTGGCGTCACAATTTGCGTTTGCGGAAATATCTTTTTTATTATTTTCGTTATCAAAATTGTTAACAACATCCTTTTGACGATCCTTGTCTGGAACCAGCCGTGTGTGCCGATGGTTGACCTGCTGTTTTGTTCTGCATTTATTTGGATTATAATTGGTCATCCACATGTTTTACTTAATTGTGCTGAAAAATATCTGCACACACTTACTCTTCAAGCCATCCAACATCTGCAGGTAAGCGAGTTTCACTTGCGAATTTGTTGTCGAAGAGGAAACCCAAATGTATTTTTGTCTTTAGGCTTTTTTAAATTTTTTCCCTTTGTTCACCCCGTGGATTCAAGTTGTCTGGATTTGACTTCCGTCGCTCAGACGCTGGATTGTTGCTGTGCTTTTTTGGGTGTGTTCGCTGTCTTAGCCGAGCTGGAATCTTACTCACAACCCAACGTAACATCTGGGTAGTCGGCCATCTACAAAGGTTGCCGTAATTGTTCAGCGCAATTTATTGATCTTGGGAATTACCTGTACAACTGCCGAGTGTTGGTGCCCTGGCCAGTTTGTTCATCAATTGCCAAAAGGACCTCAACTTGCCTGGCCAGAACGTCTCTCTTGCAACCAGAACCTCAGTTTGCCATCGACAGTCGCTTCGCAACAAACTTTCTGACAGGTACCAAACATCTTAATTAAGTGCATTTGTAAAAGGCTATTATTCTATTATTTACCTGAATTGCCTATTTATGCAGGAGCGAATAAACGGTATCGCAATCTCACTGTAATTAAAACTTCACCGCCAACGCACACGCTTGTTTTTAATTTGTTTTTAAGGTTAATGCTAGGTAACCAATGTAGTGCGTTTTTATTTATTTCTTGCGGGTGGCAAAACGTTTTTTGCATACATGCTTTTTGTGTGGTTAAAACAATTATTATTTGAATAATTTATTGGTTATTAATTTATACGGAAATTATGTCACATACAATTTTTTAAATGGCAACCCACAGTTTTGTGCAAAATCCGATAGACGACAATAAATGCTTTCCAAAAAACCCTACATCCCTAATAACAGACTTTGTTACAGGAACATGCTTTTTTGGTTCTACAATGTCGCAAATGTCCCTGCTATTAATAGTCTGTTCCAGGAACCTTATATTGTGCTGTTTCAAAGATGTTCAACTTTCTATGTTCTCTGAAAATACTTTTTGCGTTACCACCTTACATTTTGAGTTTTTTATCTATTTTATTATTTTTTATTTTTTTAGTTTAAGATGTGAATCAAAACCGAAAATCTCATCATTAAAATTCTAAAATTCATAATTTCTACTTCATTAAAATTTAAATAAAATATGTTAGGTTTCATGCTTTTCTCATCTTACTTTAGATGCTATAAAAGAATTTTTTTTGATGACGCTAAGAATGGGTAATTAGCCTATGTCCTTCAAATGTAAACAAAACATACAATGTTGATGATATTAAAGTTGATATATGTTTACAGTGAAAGTAATTTAATATGTAAGCAACATTTTAAAATCTTTAAAGCAGTATTTAAATAACGGTGACATATCTGATTTCTTTTTTTCGGTAGAATTTTTACATAAATCTGTAGATCTACCGAAAATTCGGTAGACCTGGCACCGTTGGACTTGGAAATTACTTATCTCGAGTAGCGTTTGCGCAATTACTTCCCGTTTTGAGGTTTTGCGCAATTTTAACCTTTTTGTTGTTTGTTTTCGCGATCAGTATATTATGAAAGAATAATTCATTAATAGTTATTTAACAAACGAGTGTATTAATAAGGGCGATTAACAATTGAGATATTTTAACGCGTGAGGCGAAGCGAGCGCGTTAATGTTTGAGATTGTTAATCGGCGTTTAATTCAAGAGTTAGTTACACTACTTTTCCGTCGACCGTACTTTTTTGTGAGAACGGATTGGTGCTTATTCAAAATAGTGATGCATCTACAAAGACCGAACCAGAAATGGTTGACAATGTTTGATAAATGATACAAAAAGCCCAAGTACATTTCTACGTTGCCTGTAAACAAGTTGAACTTTTGATAATGACTTGTCACATCATACCAAAAAAGATATTCATTTATATTGCTATTGTATATTCCAGCTTAAGATTCTTTAATGATGAAGCTTGATTTCACTTTAATGTTATTTTACACAACATACTCATGTAGAGTTTATAAAAAAAATATTTTCTTAAAGTGGTTTTGCTACACCTCCAAAAGATATTTTTAGGAGTCGGAATGTTTATCGGGCCATTTCTTTTTTTGAACAATGAGTAAACAATATTGAAGAACTGTGTGAGACAATAGTTTGTAAAATAGATGAGCTAAACATAGTTAAATGTTATTAAGTGTTATCATCGGAATGTTGTATACAGTACAAAATGTCTCAAAGTTTATGTGAACAAATTGAAGATTTATTACAACTGTAAATTAATGTTGATTCGTTATTATTAAAATTTGCTTTGGTACAAATTGTAACAGATTTTTATTTATATTTTCAAATTGTATTTGATTGACAGATAAAATGGTAACTTTAGGTATACACATGTATGCTTAGTTGCCTATACTCAAATCGTTGATTAATAGAAAATCGTTTAATAATAGGGGTCATTAATGAACGATTTTGTTTACGTTAATGTAAGTCATAAATGCACGATTATTGTTAAACAGCGTTATACGGTAAAAGTTAATGTTATAGTGTACATTTCTACATATTTTAGGTAAGTAGCTACCGTAGTAATACAGTAAGTCATTAACATAAGTAAGTTATAGTTTCCTTGTATGTTATACCTTTGTTGGGTTTGTAAATATCGTGTACATTTGATAAGGGTGATAAAGTTTAAAAAAGAAAAATGTTGCATAAACTTTCTGCAAGGTTTAAGAGGTAGAGAAATAATTACGAAGATTCCCAATCCTCCCCGTTAACTTCTCAATGTTTTGTTACCGATGACAAACCTACTACTGATTCTGCCGCTACAATTATTATTAACTCTCCTAACCATTATTCAACAACAGAATCTGAAATTGTTTGTACCAGGGATAATGTTTCATGGTCCCCTCAATATTCATCTGCATTTGATTGCTAGCTTGCCTCGGATGTAATATATATCCTAAACCTCAAAATATTTTTGAAAATTAGTAGTATACATTATAGTAAATTTATCGACTTATTTCCAAATTTAAAAAAAATCTAATTTCAGTTTTATTGATCTAGTGTAGTACACTTTTGACTAAATTATATTTTTCAGAAGCTACTGAAGTCGCCAAAATTTCGAAATACAGGAAGAAAACAGAGCTATCAATAGGCGCCTGGCTTCGAAGAGTCCAGGAATGTCAAAGAAGAGCGAATAATGTAAAAGAAATTCAGTTATTGTAGAATATATCAAATTATAATTTTTTTCATTTATGTTGTTTTTTCTAAATTACCCTATTGGGATCTATTCCTCAACTTTTTGTATATTTTATGGGGACTTTCCAGTTGAACGTTCTCTTTACATGTCCTGGCGACATTCTAAGGACAAAATTTATTCTTCAAAATTGCGATTCCCAAAACGTACTGGAGACATTTCAGAACGTTCGTGGAATGATGTATAGAAACATTCAGGGAATGTTTAAAATGCTCACAAACTTTATACTTGGAACATTCCCGGTAGAAGATGGGATGAAAAAAGGATTCTGTATGTCGCAGGAGAATGTTCTACGAACATTTTAAAGACGTATGTGTGTGTGTGTTATTAGGGATGTTGCTAGTTTCCTTTGGCGGTTCAGCTAGAACAACCGGACAAAAACTCTTAGAGAGCCCTCATATGATATCGCGGATATTGTCATTTAAAAAAACAAAAGATATTGCAGTAACAATTTAATAATGCAATTGAAAAAATTATAACAAATGTTCGAAATTAGCTCCTCCAACTTCCATGCAGTGGTACAAATTTTCTTTAAACCGTCGTCTTACATTCTGCAGAATTTCTAGAGTAATCTGAAGACATTCATCGGTGATCCTTAATCTTAAATTTTCTAAAAACGTCGGTTCAGTTAAATAAACTCTACTCTTTAAATGCCCCACAAGAAAAAAATTTAATGGGTCAAGTCTGGAGATCGAGGTGGCCATTCAATACTACCTCTCCGACCAACCCATCTGTTGGGAAATGTTTTATTTAAGAACTCTCTTACTGGCATTGCAAAATGTGGTGGAGCCCCGTCTTGCTGGAAAATAATCTCGTTTTCTAAATATCTTGCATCATTTTTTATAATATCTGTCAACATTGGGTTAACATTCTCTAACATTTCCAAGTAAATTTCACCATTCAGACTTTCAGGTATAAAAATAGGTGCTACTACCCGCCCAGACGTTTAGCTGTTGTGGATACTGAGAATGAACTTGATGAAATACATCAAGATTCGTGTCCGACACTATCGACAGTTATGACGATTTACGATGAGTTTGTGTACCAAACTTATTATATAGGGATGAAATTTATGAGCCTTTAGAATGCGTCGAATACTTGTTCGGCTGACTCCACAAATTTCCTCCAATTTTCTTTTACTCAATGTTGGATCTAGATCTTGACTCAACACGGCTACTTCAACCTCTTCATTTTGCACCGCGTGTGCAACATTTGTGTGTTTCTTGTTGCAAACATTTCCTGTCTCCCGAAATTTCCCCACTAATTCTATAACGTATTTTTGATTAAGATGTTTATCTGGATGACGTTGGTTAAAGATTATTGCTACCCTGTTAGCACAGTCATCATTTTAAAAGAATAATTCAATTATTTCAACTTTTTCGTGAGTGGTGTAACCCATTTTTGAATTAGAGAGATACAAAAGTAAACCGAACTCTAGAATTTAACGTTTACTAGTTTCCAAGGCTTCTTGATCATTATTCTGGTATTGTTTTTTTTAATCACAGCATCTACAAAATTATAGCACGTCCAAATTTGTTTATTCAACTAAACTTACTTCGTTGGAAAATTTAAGATCACCGAGAAATGCCTCCCGAAATTCTGCAGAACGTAAGACGTCGTACCACTGTATGGAAGTTGGAGCATTTGTTATAATTTTTTCAATTGCTTTATTAAATTGTTACTGCAATACCTTTTGTTTTTTTGATGACAATATCCGCGAAATCATATGAGGGATCTCTAAGGGTTTTTGTACGGTTGTTCTAGCCGAACCGCCAAAGGAAACTAGCAACATGTGAGGTTTTTTGAAAAGCATTTTTTGTCGTCTATCCGATTTTGCACAAAAAACTGTGGGTTGCCATTTAAAAAGTTTGATGTGACGTCATTTCCGTTAATACTAGAGGTAATACTGGAATGCCGACAGGCTGAAAAGATGTCCCCCTCAAAAATAAAATTGAGTTTTTTTGTAAAAAAAGTAAAAATTTTTTTTTTTCGTGGGTTTTGGTTCACCCTGTATTCTCTTTTTTTTATTGTCGTCGAAATTTGACACAAATTCTTTTCAATAATTTATTTTTTTTTATGTGTAATTAAACATGTTATAATCTTTGTGTTGATTTTTTTTATTCCTCCTTATCATTAACAGTTGGTAATAAATCAAAGTACTGATTATTTACATTGTTTCTTAATAGTACAAAATTACAATTCAACAGTATTAAAATTTTCCAGTCATGAAAAATTTATTCTATATTGTTCTGTTTAGACTTTAGTTTGTAACTGTACCATGTGTCATCGAGCAAAATTTCTGGACAAGCAATGTACCAGTATTCTAGATTTGATTGTCCAAAACACAATCAGTTTTTTAAATCTCTCTTACATGAAAATGTGATTGGAACGTTTTATAAATGCGACATATTGTAATTGTTTTCAGTTTTCAGTATTGAAGGTACTGCGTTCTCTAGACCAGTGATGTCCAACAGGCGGCCCGCAAGCCGCATCCGGCCCGCGATGCTATTGGTTGTGGCCCGCGTAAAGTTTTACAAAAATCATATTTTCAAAAATATTGTATCTATGAAAAAATTGTGACAAAATTTATATTTTATGCAATATAATTGTGTTTATATCGCAAAGTGCAGTTCCGCGTTCCGCAGACGTGTAAACAATCTTCCACCACTACGAGAACCAAACTGCCACTGACGGCACTAACCGACCACTGCGCATTACAGTTCACGCAGGCCACACCTCCCTCACCTTGCAGTAGTACACTGCCCCGCCGCCAAATGTCGGTTGCGTCGTCATCGCGCCATTGTGCTACCAACGCGTCGTCTGTTAGGTCGCTTTGTTAATTAATTCATTCTTTTTGTTGATTTCTTAAACTTCTATGCATAATGAGTGAAAAATCGGTAAAACGTAAAATTGACAGTGAGAACAGAAGTTACAAAGAAAGCTGGGAGAGTGACTACTTGATTTCTAACAATAATGGAAAGTTACAGTGTTTAGTGTGCATGAATGTTGTCTCTGTGCCCAAAGAATATAATGTGAGAAGACATTACACAACACTGCACAAAAAGAAATATGCTACGTACACAGATGAAAGTCAGGGGTGCGCTAGTTGCAGATTTAAAGAAAAAGCTTAAACAACAAACTGGTATGTTTGGTAAAATATTACACTCTCAAAAGCATTCATTGCATGCATCTTATGCCGTGTCGCTTGAGCTGGCAAAAGCAAAAAACCTTTCACTGATGGCAATTTAATTAAAAATGTGCCGTTGAAATGGCCAAAGCTTTTGAAAATTCCAAAATGGCGGAGAATTTTGAATCAGTGCCACTTTCATCAAACAATACAAAGAAGGGTTGTTGCTATGGGTGAGCAAGTAGAAAATTCTATGCTTAGCCTAGTTAAGAAAAGTTCATATTTCTCACTTTGTCTGGATGAAAGTACTGATCAATCAGATGTTAGTCAGCTGTTGATTTTGTGCGCACTACTTTTGAAGATTTTACCAGTAAAGAGGAGCTATTTGATATTTGTCCTCTCCATGGGACAACAAAAGGAAAAAGATATTTATGAGGCTCTGAAGAAAACAGTTGACAGAATTGGAGGCTTTAACAAATGTTCAGCCATAGCAACAGATGGAGCCCCGTCAATGACAGGTACAAAAAGTGGATTAGTGGGCCTGCTCCGAGAGAATGGTGTTACTTGTCCGACAATTCATTGTATTATACATCAGGGAGCTTTATGTGGAAAATCAGTCAAGCAGGATCAAGTTTTTAAAACTGTCATTAAAATTATAAATATGATCAGAGGTGAAATCGCTCCCTTTTACACAGGCAACTTAGGCAGTTTTTAATGGAAACAGAGGCTGAGTATGGAGACTTGCTAATGTACAACCACGTAAGGTGGCTGAGTGCAGGAAAGTGCATGGAACGATTCTTTGCCATAAGAAAGCAGATTCCTGCATTCCTCAGTGAATACGTTTCATCTGACACAACTGAACTGGAAGAGAAGATTCAGGATCCAGAATTCTTAAGGCAGTTAGCCTTTTAACAGATCTGACCAATCATCTCAACAGTTTAAATTTGAGTCTTCAAGGAAGAAACCAGACGATTTCAGATTTGATCGGATTAATAAACGGATTCCGGAATAAGTTGAATGTGTTCAAACATGCTTTGGAAAAGAACAACCTGGCACACTTCCTAGCTGCCTACAATTAGCTGAAGAATTCAATAATAAGATAAATATCAACTTTTCATGCTGCAGCGAACAAATCCAACATGTTATTGATGAATTCAATGCACGATTTCAAGACATTGAAAGTCTCAAAAGCAGTGTACTGCTTTATAATAATCCTCTTGTAGTTACCATTGAAGATCAACCACCTGAATTACAGCTTGAGTTATGTGACCTTCAAGCTGATATGTTCCTGATCACCAGACAAGAAAAAGGACCTGAATTTTTCAAACTGCTGTCTAAGGAGAAATTCCCAAACCTGCGAGATTTTGGACTGAAAATGACGTCAATGTTTGGAAGCACATATACATGTGAAAGTGCCTTTTCCTCCATGAAATTCATCAAAAACCACAACAGAAGCAACCTTACCGATTCTTCCTTACGTCATCTGATGAGACTGTCTACAACTGAACTGGCAGTAGACATTTTCTTCATTTAGATGAAGCCTATCGGCCACAGTCTTCACATTAGTATGTGCTACGCTACATCTTTTATTTTAATAATGCAATGTTTGTCTTAATTCTTAAAATAAAGAAAAAAAAAAACTCTATATCTAACTCTGTAAATCTAAAATATGTAGTTGTTGAGCAATAAAATTAATAATACTACTTTTGTTTTATTTATTTTTGTACATCACATTATTTTGTGTTTCTTTATTAAGACTATGATATGGCCCGCGACCACAATACAGGTTTTAGTTTTGGCCCTTGAGACCTTGCAAGTTGGACACCTCTGCTAAAGATCCTTTTCTAAGATACATTATTTCAACGAAAGTGTTAAGCGCGTTTTTTCAATATTGCTAGGTTGTCATATATGTGGATAAAATTTTATTTGTGAAAAGACGAATATAATTTATCATTAAAATGACACTGTAAACGTAGAGACAAATTTATAATAGCAACAAAACGCTTATTGTATTAAATAACATAAATCCGTTTATGTGGAAAATTGTTGTCGAAGAAAATTATTAATAATTTATACGCCTGATTGGATTAAATATAAAGTAGCTTAAGTCCGTTAAAGATTAAGTTGGTCGCTTTAATTATAAACTGGTATAAATATATTACTATTATCTTAATATGTAAAACAAGTTTATTTTAATTTTCTTTAAAATTACTAGGGCGTGGAAGTTGTGTGTCTGTCAACAGATTTCGAAATAAACGTACGTAGCTGAAACGAGGATGTGCTTGTTGGTCATAGATCCATCGACAGTTTGAGATATTCATTCGTCAAGAACATCGTTATATCATTCAACATTCAGACCTGCATCTCATCATAGTTTTCATTTAAAATGGAATCATAACGTTAATTTTAAGAATGAAAGTAAATAAAAAACAGAAGATTGTTACTCTTTTATTAGAAAAATTCTGATTAGCATCTAGATTTAGTTTTTATTGGAGTTTTTATTCGATAGCGCAATAAATTGACATCAAAGAATTCTTGAAACTGAAGAATGTAGCCATTCTCTTGTCATTAGGATTGTGATATGTTGCCCAACGAAATCATTGATCAATCGTACGCATTTTTATTATCACCTCTTTGTGCTTGAATGACGTTCACGAAATCGCATTTAAATATACTAATCGTTAATCGAAAAGTTTAAAACGACCTTTTTTCACTGATAGGACAATTAACAAATTGGAACATTTGCATTAATGAAATTTTAAATAAAAAATACCGTGTAATTAAACTTCACTTAGCACTTACTTTAGTACTCTTTTAAAACTTTATTGGATATTTAACCATTCAAATGTTCAACTTGAATGTTATTTACTTCAGCGGTATTACACTTAAAATAAACAATCTAAGTTTATTATTAAAATAAAATTTAATTTTTTTCTGTTTGTTGAAGTTTTAATGGGTTATAAAAATGGATGCAATAAATAATCGCATTAACAGCGGGTTTAATTTATAATTTGGTGACAAAATTTGAAGAATGCGAAAAATTTCGAATGATGGCAACTGATTTCATAACATGCCACAGTTTTTTTAATTGGTAATAATTTTAAAGTAGAGTTAAACTTTTTTTATAATAGTATAATTTGGATACACGATATGCAAAAACTTGCAGCATAATAAAATTTAATCACAAATTGTAATTATTCATGAGTAATGAATATAAATGTCAGATCACTCAACTCTTTTTTTGATAGTCAGGAAAAATCAAACTGTTTTTCTATAGTGTTGGCGACGTTTTACAGATGTGTTAGAAGATTAATTTGATAATATACTGTGTACATATTGATGTATACCATCCTCATATTTACATCTGATATGCGCATCTCAAGTTCATATGATGTATAAAAAGCAGTCACTAATGATGATGCATATCAGGTCAAACTTCTTCCTTTTGTTTTTACTTAGTAATAATAAGTTTTGTCGGTGAATTCAGCAACCACTCAAGTCTCAAGTCGAGAAAAATCAACCTCCAATTTTTGGCTACGTTTTGCATCCTACAACAGATGTTTCATTGAGCCATTTTTTTAATACTACTGATAAGTCATTAAATTGTTGAAAGTGTTGTGAATCGTTTTATGTTGCCTGATGATGAATATGTTTAGCTTTTTTTTTCCTTTGTTGGGTATTAATATTATGATTTATCAGTGGATGCCAGAAACATAACCGCAGAGGTACAAATTAAAAAATATTTTTGTTTTATTTATTAATTCGATAACTTATCCGAGACCTTAATCTACCCTTATTTATAATAAAATTTAATTTTTTTTGTTTTCTGCTGACATATACATTATTTTGATGAAACCAATAATCTCTATTCTCCAGCTTCAATGTGTTGAATGATGTAATCGTCTCTGCAATGAAGGTTCGTCCTACTACTCCTTAACGTGATATTGCCCACTCACTAATTACACCCCCAAGAAAATCAACTTTAACGACAATTTATTGGACATTCTAAATCTTCGTGTATTATACGTTTTTTCATGACGTTTTTTAATTACAAATAAATGAGACACTCTGTATAAGTTATTTTAGAATGTTTCATAAAAATGTGATTTGTCCTCTTGTATATTTTCGCACTACTAATTATCGAGTTTTATGTTTTTGAGGTCCGGAGTGGGTTTACAAAAAACAATATTTAACTTTTATAGGTCTATTCAAATAACATTTCAAAATTATTATACACTCGCGTTTACCTCTCTTTAGACGGGAAACCTACAAACTTGGTTATTTTAATTGGAACATCCTGTATATTATTACGTTTTTGGATTTGTTCTATTTCAAATAAAATTTGTATAAAGTAAAATACAGGGTGGATTAGAGTCAATGCCATTTGTAAGAAGAATGATATTGCAAAATACAAATCTTAGTTGATTTATTGTGGTGGTTTACCGTTTTTCCTACAAAAAGGTGTGATTATGTTCTGCAAGTCAATGGCTGCATTTTAAATCAAAACACTGATGTTGTATATACAACTCCCCAGTATTTTTAAATTTTCTTTTTTATGCAGATAACTAAATTTCCTCTACTGTGTAGCAAAGGTGTTATTGGACTAATCTGTAATCTACACATGTAAGGTTATCAGACGCAGTAACTTTCTTTTCAGTCTGCTTAGAAGTAATACTAGAAGAACTTTGGTCTTTTAGTTTTTTATATACCGGTCTAATTTGATTCTGTAAATATTCTTGTTTCTTTTTTTCTAATTTTTCGTTGGTATTATTGTCTTAGTAACCCATCCTCAAATGTCTCATTTTCTTTCTTTCTTTTTTATTCCTGCATTTATTTCTTACCTAAGCATTTCACAAGGGTTACAATTTTTATTTGATCAAAAGGACACTTTACCATCGAAGCAGTACTTTCTTCAACAATTTTAAAAATTTGAACTTGCAACATCTGCAGATTTTAGTAATATAATTAAAAAGCAATGACGCAAATATAACTGAAGGGTACAGACAAAGGTATATTAAATGGGGTTTGTGGCAACCAACAAACGACCTATTTTGTATTCCTTGAAATTATCATTTATCCATTTGTTTGTAGCTTTCCCTTAGTTACAGAGAAATGGATTATTATTGGTTTTCCAATGTCTGCGGAAGGAGTCTATTTCTAAGCTGATTTTGACACTTCCATCTAGACATCACCGCTTCGACGTGAAAACATCCCATCCCAAAATTATTTCGACACGAGTGTATTTCATATTATAAAAACAAGACCTTATAGCATTTGATTTTATATAAGTTTTGCTTTGAAATTCAGGAAAAAATAACAATCAGAACTTTATTTAAGATTTCTCCATATCAAAATCGATGTAAACGATAGCAAAAACTTTTGTTTTATAACATTCATTTGTGCATTACCTATTAGCATTAAAGAAATGATTACATTATAAACTTTTATTTGGTCAAGAATACAGTATAAGAAATTATTTAAATTGTAATATTATTTATTGATTATTTTTAGGTATCCTCAATTTAATTAAGCAGGAGTGAGTAAAGGAATTAGAAGCTCATTGAAACCTAGTTCATTATTCTGCCGACGTTTTGTCTACTTTGTGTAGGCTTTTTCATGTTATCTAAAAGAAAGAGGTATCAAAAAGAACTTAATAAATAATAGAATTTTGTAAACGTAAATGGATACAATTTTGGTTAAATGGGAAAAAAGTTGTGCTACTTCAAGCCAAATCGTATGCTGTATCGAAATGAAAAAAACAGCTATAAAAGAAAAAGAGACCTAACGATAACTAAAGAAAACGTTATACCAATTACGTCTGAGGAAATACGCAAGAAAAGCAAAAAAAAAAAATACAAAAAGCTCCACAAAATACTGAAAAAGAAGAGGAAGAGGTTAAAAACAGCAATATAGCTATAGAAGAATCAAAGGTGTTGCTACAATCCCTTACTTTACAAGTTAACAAAGTATTCCAAGACAACAATAACGAAATAAAGAAACTGTTGGAGTCTTTGTGTTAGTAAAAAATCAATTTACC
The DNA here is from genome assembly GCA_030710515.1 of Abscondita cerata. NCBI lineage: Eukaryota > Metazoa > Arthropoda > Insecta > Coleoptera > Lampyridae > Abscondita > Abscondita cerata. The sequence goes on from JALBCR010000095.1 coordinate 133,357, forward strand.
ACAAAAATAATCGGAATATCAACTTGTTGGAGAGTCATTGAAATAACAACAAACAATGAAACTTACCTATTAGTGTCAGTTTATCTAAAACCCAGTCTGAACGATGATGAATGTATTTGATTGTTACACGAATCACTCTCAGCTATTAATAATGAGTATAAAAACAAAAAATCATAGTAGTTGGCGACTTTAATGCTCACATAGAACAATTAAACCAGATTGAAGCAAAAATATTAACTAATTCAGAAGTCAGTGAAACAGGAAACTATTTACATCAAACCCACAACAACAGAGGAATCAAGTTGCTAAACATGATGGAAAGTGAAGGCTTATAAGTTTTAAACGGTCGTACAAACGGAGACTCACCCGGACAATATACATTTTAAATCGCAACGGTAAGTCAGTTATAATAATAATAATAATAATAATAATAATAATAATAATCCTTTATTGCCCAACAGGAAAATTAATCCCCAATTACAGGACAAATTAGAAATGTATCATAAAACAAATAAATAATAATAATAGTACCTACAAATGTATTATATCAACAACAAACAAGACATAATCGTTGTATTGAAAAATTAATAGTAATAAAATAATGCTAATGGTTAACAATGTCAAAATAATACTAGAACGAAAACAATAATAAAAATGTGAAAGAATAAAATTGTCAAAATAAAAAGAATTGAATAAAAAATTACAAAACTACTAGTTAACCCTTGTTTGACCAATTGCGTTAATAAATTCACAAAATGATAAAAAGAATAAATCAAAATCGTTAACAATTCTGTTGAAATTTCGCATCATCCTGTTTATAGGCGCATTAGCACCAACGTTTGTTCTAATAGTATTAAGGTGAAAGGTGGGTTTGTTTCTGGTATACACTGTAGGTACATGCCATTGTATGCATGATAATAAATATGAACTGTCAATTAAATTCATGACCAGTCTACCAATAAACATTAAGTCAGATCTATTTCTTCTGGCAACGAGTGTATCAAGACTGAACTGGCTATTTAAAAACTTTGATCGATTCCACGAGGTGGATAAATGGAGTGCACCTTTAAATACAAATATTTTGCAAAACGTCTCTGCACACTTTCAAGATGAGAAGATTGACAATTAAAGACAGGAGACCAAACAGAAGAGCAGTACTCAAGACGAGAACGTACTAACGAAAAGTATAAACTCCTAAGCGTAATGATACTAGTAAACTGCCGTGTATTACGTATTAGAAACCCAAGACATTTTAAAGATGTTCGAACAATAGAATTAATATGGGCATTGAAGTTAAGTTTGTGATCAAATATGATACCTAGATCTTTCACTGATTCCAATTTATCTAATGTAATACCATTGATTTTATAGGGAAATTGCAGTACATTATAACATTTTGAGAAAGACATTACATTACATTTAGAAATATTAAGTTCCAATCCATTATTTACGCACCATGCAGATATATTAATCAAATCACTCTGCAATAAGCTGCAGTCCTGAGTGGTATCTATGCTTCTATAGAGTTTTATATCATCAGCGTATAAAAGAAACTCGCTATTATTGATGCAGTTAGAGATGTCATTAATGTATACTAAAAACAAAAGCGGCCCCAAGTTAGAACCTTGAGGAACGCCACACGATTGCACAAATGCGGTTGATTTAAAACCATTATGCAGGACAACTTGCTGCCTATTAGTTAAGTACGACTTGAAAAAGTGTAGAGTTTTTACCGAGCAACCAAGAGAATTTAGCTTAGAAAGTAATATACTGTGTATTATCTTGTCGAAAGCTTTAGACATATCCATGTACACAACATCAACCTGACCACGTTTATCTAAGTAATTTGATACATATTGGGTCAAACAAGACAAGTTTGTTAAAGTAGATCTGCCTTTCATAAATCCATGTTGCTTGTCTGTAATAATATGCCTCAACGATGGATATAATTGACTATAGATAATGCTCTCAAAAATCTTCGCAAAATTAGATATTATAGATATGGGGCGGTAGTTGGTGACACACGCAGGATCGCCTTTTTTTAAAACCGGACATATTCTTGAAAGTTTCCAAATATCTGGAAAAACACCTGTATTTAAAGATTTATTAAACAACAATAAAAGCGGTTGGGACAACACGGACAAACAGTCCTTAATTAAAAATGCAGGTATGCCATCCAACCCAGAGCACATATTAGATTTTAATTTTTTATGGCAATGAAGAGATCGTCCTCAGTGGCAGAGACGTTACGTATAATAGAAAAACTATCTGAAAATGGCGTTTCATATGTACTATTAGCAGTATTATTGTAAAAACGCTTGAGAAATAATTTTTGAAACCTTCTACTATTTCACGTGGAGACGTCAAGCTTGCATTTTGATAACTCATAGTATTCGGAACCTTTGATACGGATCCATGCTTGCTGCGTACATAATTCCAAAACCCTTTCGGATTAATAGCAAATTCAGTTTGAATTTTGTTTATATAGTTACAGTAATCACGGTTTATTATAGTTTTCACTTCACGCCTAATTATTGAAAACTTATTGTAATAATAAAGTGATCTAAACTTTTTATACAATCTGTAAGAACGATTCTTATCTTTAATTTTGCGTTTTAAATTAGAAGAAAACCAACACGGATAAACACCGGTAGAGGATTTTAAAGTTGGAACAAATTTATCAAGTAATAGGTATAGCTTATCGTAAAAGCCCGACACATATCATTTACATCATCAAACTTATTATCATATAAGAAAGACCAATCAGTACAACCCAGCTCTTGATATAAATTCATAAAATCAGCTTTACGAAAGTTATAAAGTTTTGTACCATCGCTAAAAGGAAAATGTTTGATACTTTTCCTGAAAATGATACAGTGATAGAAAGGGCAGGGTGATACGGATCAATTTCAACTAGTGGGAAAAATTCTTGTTCAACTTCAAAATTGAGATTTATTGCATTGTTCAATACAAGATCTAATAGCCTATCTGTACTATTTTTGACATTGTTAATCTGGACTAAGTGTAGATAATTTATTGTATTATTTAATAACACGCTTTTGGTATCATTGGTAGACGCAACAAAGTCCGGTACATTAAAGTCTCCAAAAATAATTACATTGTCCAACCATGACGTATATTCTTCAAGTAATGGCGAAAATAATTTAAGGACAAATTAGGGGGAATGTAAATTACGAAAATATTTACTACAACAAAGGCTGAGAGAGAAATTTTACAGCCTACTATATCGACTAAGGCAACTGAAGTGATCTAAATTCAAGGATGTAATATTTGTGTGTTTGGTGGCAATTAGTACTCCACCACCTTTGGAACGAGCAGTGATTGTAAAATTCCTATCTGATCGAAAAACTAAGTAATTATTCAAAGGAAAGAGTTCATTACTATCGACGTCATTATTTAACCAAGTTTCAGTCAAACAGATTACATCATAGTGTGAATCAGATACGTTTAGAAAGAAAGTATCTAATTATAATTTACACAATTATAGTCATATGAAGCAGCTTTACATTCTCTAACCATGTGAGATTTGGCACACAAAGGACATACTGGCTTACTGAGTTAGCTTGGAGAAATCTTGAATTTCTGGAATTAGTTTTTCAATTTAAAATAAACCCTACTATCACAAGCTCGGATCACTCTATCTGTACTATCCACTTTAATAAAAAACAAATCCATAGAACTCAAAACGAGATTACAAAGAAAAGGAAAACACAATACTTAATAAAATTTAGATACAAACACGAAAATATTACTCAATACCTTCATCACAATTCATCACAAATTTGTCATAGGGAAAACATTGACACGCTAAACAATAACTTAACTTTTGTAATAAAAGAAGCAGCTTGTTTGCAGGCATCATCAAAATAACAGGAATAAAAGAAACACAAAGTAAACCACACAACATATGGTTTAACAATGAATGTTTTGTTCTAAAACAAAAAACCAAGACAAGTCTGGCATTATATCGCAACAATAATACTCATTTAAACTTGGAAGCTTACCTAAACAACAAAAACATATCTTCAAACCATAAACAAACAAAATCATACTTACCACAAACAACTAGCGGAAGATCGTCCTTGAATACAATAAAACTATTATTATTATTATTATTATAAGGGTTTTCAAATTGTTGAAGAAAAACTATTAATTGTATTTTTACATCTTTTTTTCCGTGTCAGAAGTTTTCGCCACTCTGTATATAAGAATGATCTTCTGAGTACTATTACATAGTGGGAACCAAAATGTACCCTACATATACCATATCCTTTAACAGCTAACTAATTTCACTAACAATTCCTAAAAAAACATAGAGAGCGATTCATTTAAAATTTTTAAAATATTGCTTGGTTTGCATTGATTTGCCCCATAAACACAGTTAATAACATGAAAATAACATGAAATAATAATAAACACACATGTTATAGTATATTACATGCAAGGTGGAAAATGTTTCATTTCATCCGAGGTCGGATAGAGCGCGAGGATGAAATGAAATTTCAGGTATACAGTGTGTCCAAAATTTGATGCTCACCATTGGTATTTTGGAAACGGTAAGAGTTACAGGGTCGGTTAAATGGAACAATATGGAGGTATTTATCTTACCTCTTCAGACCTTCTCTTGTTTTTCCAAAGAAATGCGTTGCCTACTAGATATTGCAAAAAAGTGAAAATCGGCATTTTCTTTAAACTTGCGTAGAATCCACACTATTTATCCTATCAAAATATGTAAATATAAAAGTTGTAGACATTTAGATATTGAATAATATGCGTCATTAAAATATTTTTTGCTTGCATCAGTAGCGAAATATGACCCAAAGTTGCATTTTTAAATGGAAATGATAATTTATTTTTATACAGTTGAATTACTTGATTTTTTTCCTTTTCAACGATATAAGGTTCGAGCTATTTATCTTGTGTACTTTTAGAAGATATAAAGAAAAATCGTTTTGAGATCTGTAGATGTATTTTAAAGCACATCACACTATCCATGATTGCAAATTTTAAGAAACAAACAACTGCACATCAAATCTGTCAATAATATTGTTACAGTAGTATCGTGTCAGAACTTGTAGTTGTTGTAGTAAGCTATTCATATTCAAAATTGATGATGCAGTTTTCAAACCATGAAAAACGGACATGTTTGTTGTTACATAAGATGCCATCGTAATTCAACTGCGGCAGCAAATGAATATCACAACTTATACCCCGAAAGAAGGCAACCTCACAGAACTTTGTTTTCCCGACTCGAGCAAAATCTTCGACAAGGTGGATCCTTCACCGCCATTCGTCCTACAACCTATCAAAAAGACAATGAGGATGCTGAAATAGCTGTTCTAGCCGCTGTTAATGTTGAGCCTTCCGTTTCAGTAAGAAATTTCGAATGACAGTGGTATGGCAAGAAGTTCAGTACATTATGTTTTAAAAAGAAGAAATTTCATCCTTATAAGCCAATGATATGCCATCATATCAAAGAGAATGATTATGCTCGAAGAGTTACATTTTGTAGATGGTACCTGGATGAAGTTACAAACGATAATTCTTTTTCTAAAAAAATTCTTTGGAGCGATGAAAGTAGATTCACAAACAACGGCATTTACAATCGGCATAATTATCATTATTGGAATAATGAAAACCAAAAATAGTTCGAGAATCGCGTTTCCAAGAACGATTCGGATTTAACGTGTGGTGCGGTATTTTGGGAAATCGTTTGATAGGTCCATTTATTTATAATCAAACGCTTAATTCGACTAGATATCTTCAACTGCTGCAAGCCGAAGTCGAAGATGCATGGACGAGCTACCTATTCAAGAAGAAAGAAGTATTTTGTTTCAGCAAGACGGCGCCCGGCCCATAATTCCAGGATCGTCACTGAATATTTATCAGCAAGATTTGGAAACCGTTGGATTGGAACAAACGGTCCCATACGTTGGCCTGCGCGATCACCAGATTTGTCCATACTAGATTTTTCCGTGGGGACACATAAAAATTTAGTATACGTTGTCAATTATGAGAACGTTAATGATTTGCAGCAGAGCGTCATGCAGGCCTTTAATTCAGTTAGCGTCCGTCAATTAATGAATTGCCGAATAAATATTGAAAACGCTATACAAAAATGTTTAGAAGTCAATGGCCGCACTATTGAGAATATTTTATAGGAAAACTCATTCGTTTTACGATGTTATCCACCCGTTATGTTTTTGTTATTATTGCTTACAACTTGGTAACATTATAAATCTGCCTCAAAATGATTTTTCTTTATATCTTCTAAAGTACACAAGATAAATAGCTCGAACCTTTATCGTTGAAAAGGAAAAAATCAAGTAATTCAACTTATAAAAATAAATTATCATTTCCATTTAAAAAAATGCAACTTTGGGTCATATTTCGCTACTGATGCAAGCAAAAAATATTTTAATGACGCATATTATTCAATATCTAAATGTCTACAACTTTTTATATTTACATATTTTTGATAGGATAAATAGTGTGGATTCTACGCAAGTTTAAAGAAAATGCCGATTTTCACTTTTTGCAATATCTAGTAGGCAACGCATTCTTTGGAAAACAAGAGAGGGTCTGAAGAGGTAAGATAAATACCTCCATATTGTTCCATTTAACCGACCCTGTAACTCTTACCGTTTCCAAAATACCAATGGTGAGCATCGAATTTTGGACACACTGTATATACTATTTTATTCACAACTACATTTTGGAGTAAAATAATATAAACTGAAACTACAATATAAGTACTCTTTAAAGATAAAAAAACAGTTATATTACTTGCATTCTACAGTAATTTAGGTAATTACTTTGTTGGAAATTTATTAACACAACAACAATAGAAATTTAATCTACAATTAAAATTAATGTATAGTTGATTAGTATCAATCACAATCAGTATCAATTTGTTACAAACTAATGCTTTGATCAAGTTCACTTAGAAAAACAAAAAACAAATTCCGTTTAGCTTGAAATTCACTAATCATTGTGTTCAGAAAGTGAAATGGAGCTAGGTACTCCTCCAGAATTAATGGAAGTGGCCAACGAAGCGGTTCAAAATTTGTTACCGGAGATAAGCAAAAGTCGTTGTCAAAAAGTCTACAGAGATTATAATGATTGGTGCGCTACCAAAAATGTACAGCAGAAGACATCAGAAAATATTGTGCTTGCCTATTTTAGCGACCTGGCTAAATCCAAAAAGCCTTCAACATTATGGGCAACATATTCAATGTTACGAACAACATTGGATATCAATGAAAATATAGATATCTCAAAATTTTCTAAACTAATCGCATATTTGAAAAAACAAAATGTGGGTTACAAACCAAAAAAATCAAGTACGTTTTCTACAATTGAAATCAATAGGTTTTTGAAAGACGCACCATTAGACTTTCTTCCACAAAAAGTAAGTAGTTTGGAACCTCTTCGGAATGTATGTGTGTCCAAAGAACCTATAACTAAACTAAAAATAACCTAACTTAAAAAGCTAAGAACTTATAAATAAACTTAAAATAACCTAACTTAAGTGTGCAATCTAATACTAAACTTATACTAACCTTCGGGTACACATCCAAAGAATTTCCTTAGTTTATTATTTATCGAAGTGACAAATAATTTTATTTTACAATTTCCAAGTGGCTTTTGATATTGGGTACTTCCGGAGCTTGTAGAAGTAACGACCTTTTTAAAATGACCATTGGCGCCATAAATTTTCTGGAAGATAGAGTCACTGTTTCAATTCCAGATTCGAAGACATACCATTCACGAGCATTTATGGTCTCTAATCCAGAATGGATAAACATATTAAAACAATATATAAATATGCGTGGAAGCATTGAAAATAACAGGTCATTTATGCAAGTTCGATATAACAAAATTACAAAACAGCCTTTTGGGCATAACACAATTGCATCATTTTCAAAAAAAAAATGCAACATATTTGAAATTAAAAGAACCAGCAACATTTACCGGACACTGTATTCGACGAACTGCAGCTACATTACTAGCTGATAATGGTGGTGATATTCTGCAGTTAAAACGGTTAGGCGGTTGGAAGTCCAGTGGGGTGGCAGAGTCATATGTGGAAAATTCGTTAAAAGATCAAAAAAAAGTTGCCGTTATGTTGTCAAGCACAACTCATGACAACGGGCCAAGTAGCCTAATGAATTTAGTGTATGCAGCAGCCAAACAAAACAAGGAATATCCTTTGTTATTAATGCATCCGGTAATTCTAACGTAACCATAAATGTTAGAAATGAACCCTCGAATGGATCTAATTGAAAATACTGTAAGATACTTTTTACTTGTTATACATTTTCTTACTTACTAAATAGGATTGTTTCTTTGAATTATTTCTCTCCGTTGTATTTTCTGGTTATACACATACATCTAGTTGCCAAAACCGTTTCATGTGGTTTCTTTAAGTTGGTGCAAAAAACGTATGGGTTTGTTCCTAATAGCATGACCCTGTATTATTTCGAGCAACACCGACTTGTACTGTTAATGAAATGAAACATCAACGTTCCTTTCCTACACATGCTTCGACCTACAAAATTGAAAACAATTATATACTTTTAGGTTATGAAATAATATAAACTGAAAACATCGACTCTACAATATAAGTACTCTTTAAAGATAAAAAACAGTTATAATACTCGTTCTACAATAATTTAGGTAAATCCTTTGTCCGAAATTTATTAACATAACCAACGATCGACAGAAATTTCTGACAGGCTAAATTAATATTGGCAACACTGAAACTTGTTTCTTTTATTTCTTTCTCTCTTTTTCTCTTGGGTTGAAAGTGAACAGCTGTTTATTTTCAACCCGTGGGAAAGTCATTACAGTTATTAACGGCAAACTTTCAAACCTTTTGAAAGTTTGCAATTCCACATTACAATAGTGATTGTGAATAAAATTATTTTAGTTACTTTATAACAAAGCGTTAAAGTAGGTGTCATTTTTACTGATAATTAACTACTATATCTTCTAAAATACCATATACAATAATGTGATGTTATTGTGCATCTCAGGAGTCCAAATTTGATGTTTAAATGTGACCCTACGATGATTCACTTTTAATTAAACCCCAACTCTTGTAAATGTGTCGAAATCATTGGTGTTCAGAAATATCCTTGCAGATGGTTAGGAAATTGAAGTAATTTGTCCATGTTCCTTGATAAATTCATGTAGTTATGATCCTCTAGCTACTCCAAAAGCCGAATCCAGCACCAAATCCTAGATTTAATTTGAATTAATATGAGTTTTTAAGAAAATTAGATAGTTGTCAAGGTCATTGGTCATTAAACGTAATAAAAAATTGATAAAACAATGTGCGCGTGTCAGACTAAGGTTGTATTACATGAAAATAGTGTAAATTTGAATTCAAAGCCTAAAACAGTAAGCCAAAAGTCAAAAAGTTATTTGTTTGAGGAAAAACATAAGTGCATTGAAGGTTATGATTACATGAATTTAATAACAGATTATTTGATGGCGCAGTAAATGCAAAAAGAATGTTTAAAACAGGATTATGTGATTCTTTTCACCAGTTAATTAAATTAAATGCAATTAATTCCGGATAATTAATATCCGAATTACAGGAAACTAGCCGGAATTATTATAGTTACAGAGAGGTACCGGTAGGTGAGAGACGAAAGGTGAAAATCTCAAAAATCAAATTATAGCAGGCCATGGAATGAAAACATATAAATATAGGCGCAAACCGACGCACATACGGGTATTTGAACAACCTACGCGGCCGAAAGTCAATAATTAAAGTGCAAAATCTAATAAAAACAACTACTACCAGACCTAGGGCATTCCAGAGAACAATACCCTGCCCTTTCTGCTTTGCATCCGCACAGGTAAACGCGTTAACTTTTAGTCGAAATTCGATCGTTTTACTTGGTGGATGTGTCAATATTTGACGTTCCTGTTAAATAGTTAAATATTTATTATTCTACATTAATTTTAGAAGTATTTGTGATGAATCCTGATACAACAGGTAATAATGAATTATTATATTATGCTTTTTAGTTTTTTTATCGTAATAAAGGTAAGATATAGCAATTTAAAGGTATTGCATTTTAGGAGAAAAGTTTTCAAATTTGATTTGTAACTAGTCGTTTTGTTATACAATCAAGGTAGATCCTATATAAATTCTAATGCAATCAATAGTTTGAAGCTTTGAGTAATGATAAATCAAAACCGTTACCGCGGATAGGTGCGGATGAGTAGTGTTTTGGTATTTTAAAATTTTCTGATAATCTGAAAAATTTTGTTTTCATTTTACTAACATTCTAAAATTATAGTTTCATTTAGGTTCACAAGGTACCTCAGGAGTGAGGATTTTTACCCGTAGATACTTGTTTGATCGAATGCAGATCTTTAATTTGCCTAATATGGGGATAAATTAAACTCATTAAAAAATTAATTACTGTCGTGTGAAACTTACACAGAAGACCACGTTGAGAATTTGAAACTTAATTTTACACACTTCAAATCGCAAATAAAGCAAAGGTCATTAAGAGTTCATAAGAAGGAAAACATCTTCCTCAAAAACAATCAATCATGGCTAGAAGGAACGTTTTAAATACCCGTTGTTCCACAAAATCCGCCAGGTTGACCATCTAAGTTATTTAAAGATTCAACTAAAAGGAGGAAAACTGAAGAAGTACGGTCTACTTTGGAAAAAGACTTAATCATTCACGCTGCTCAGGTAGAGGTGCGGAAAGCTGGAAAACTAGATGCTTCTGAAGTACTCAAAGAAATCACCAGTACACCAATACGTGCAACAAAATATAAGAAAACTTTTTCTAAATCAGGAAGTGAAAAAGGTTGTTCACTAACGCCAACACAAGCATTGTCAATGTTTGTAGAAGCCGATTTACCTCGTCGACAATATGAAATTATAAGAAATACCAACTAAGAAGTTCTTCCCTTGTTATACTTTGTTACAAAAAGCTAAACCAGAATGCTATCCGCCCCAGAATCTTGCAGAGTAACTAGAACTTACGCTGAAACTAATTTTCAACCTTTGGTTGACCATACAGTTAAGCGTTTATCTATCTTTCTAGAAGAAGTTTTAATAACACTTAAAAAGGAAGAACGAGAAAGCTTGAGGTTAATTTCTAAATGGGGATGTGATGGCTCACAGCAATCTCAATTTAAACAGAATTTGTAAATGATGCCGACTCGGATGCCAACATATTTCAAAGTTGCTTCGTCCCTCTACGACTAGTATCTGGCAACAAAATGAAAAATTAATATAGGAAAACCAAGACCTTCTTCTCCCGATATTGTCGTCCTATAAGACTCGTTTTGTCAAAGAAAATACTGACATCACAGAAGTTGACTTACAGGGGAACAAGTTCTCAGTTGCTCATGTATTTATAATGACAATGATAGGCGGAAAGGTCTGCAACGCTGCGACTGGCACGAAATCTACAAGTCGATGCTATATCTGTGGTGCAACATCACAGGACTTCAACAAAGTTGATGATTACAAAGAAATAATAAATACTGAGGCTATCGAGTTCGGGCTTTCAGTTCTGCATGCAAGAATTAGACTTTTTGAAAGCATTATCCATTTGGCTTATAAGTTACCAGTAAAGAAATATAGAGAGAGGAAAACAGAAAGAGAGAAAAATATTGAACAGGAAAGAAAACTCGAAAAGAATCCGCATAGAAACTGGTTTACTGGTCGATATACCAAAAGCAAATTTTGCAATACCAATGATGAAGTAATACCAGTAGGAGATTTTTGAAGACCCGAAATTGGCTTCTGATATAACAGGAATTAGTTATGAATTAATATACCAATTAAGGTCATTTTAGAAATAATTTCTAGTGGTCACATAATTGATTCGGGAAAATACGACAAATATGCTCTAGATACTGCTCGTTTATATGTTGATTTATACCTTTGGCATCCAATGACCCAAACAATGCACAAGATACTAATCCATAGAGCAGTTATTATAAAAAGTGCCTTATTGCCGATCGGACAGTTTTCGGAAGAGGCCGCAAAAAGCGTGTAATAAACATTGTAGGTCATATCGTCAAGACTTCGCACAAAAATTCTCTAGGGAAAATTGCAACAGAGATATTCTTAATCGGCTACTCCTTACATCAGACCCTCTCATAAATAGCATGAGGAGTGCAAAAATTAAAAAAAATATAAACAGTTTTATGCCGGAAACAATTGCACTACTTATGCCTGCGAAGCCCAATGTTACTGATGATTCTTCAGAGAGCGATGAGAATGGAAACTATTTTATTTGTTTTGAATAATATACAGGGTGAGTTTTTAGTGCGTATTTGCTCTATAACGCCTTAGCTACTTATTAGAAGAAATTGTGTGCTATCTCAAGTTGTTGGTAACCTTTTATAGTATTTTTTAAAAATATTTGTGATAATACAGAGTGTTACATATTTCCTATACAGCAACTAACTTTCTTACTGTAAATAGAACGCCCTATATATTTTTTGAAATTTGTTAAGAGCACAAAATTTTAATTCAAAAAATGTATCGCACCCTATGCTAAACCCTAAGGTATCGGAGGTATTTAACATAACAATAAAACAAATTCAGTTGGAAAGATCTGGATGGAGCCTTATAAAATTTTCCATATGTTATATCAAAATTTAATTTTTGGCATACCGTAAGTACATAGAATTGTCTAACTTTTTGCAATTAAAACATATTGGAAAATAATATACTAAGTGTTACATTTTCCAGGTCACATTTAGCTAACTTTAAACTCCGAAAACATTTTTTTTTTCAAATAGAACACCCTGTATTTTTTATGCCCAATAATGTAAAAATTAAATAACCTTTCTTCTGGTATAACCATTGCAGAGGTTAAACTTAGCAGCTTTTGAGATATTTGCAATTTTCTTTCCAGGTGACAGATTTATAAAGATTTTGCTAAAAATTGCATATAAAATTAGTTTTGTACTTGAATAATTAATAAAAAATTTGAAAATATTATTTTCTTAATTATTTTTTAACAAAAGAAAAGCATTATTATGTTTTAGATTGATACTTCTTAGAAGATAACACACGAGTAGAATCTAGAAGACTTTGACAACAAACAAAACTGTCAGTTTCTCAGTGGTTTCGACAGTCTCGTTTAATTACTTGATTACAACTGTGTTGTTCTTAATGAAACATTAATATGAATTGCTGTACTCAAGAATTAGTTGACATGACTTATTTATTAGGAGAATGTAATAGAAATTGTTTATTGGCGTCCAAATTATATGGAACGCAATATCCTGAACGAATAAAACGTCAAGTTAAATGCTTTGAAAGACTCAAAGAACGTTTTGAACTTACAGCTAATGCTAATTATAAGAAGAACTTACTGCAAGGAAAAATTAAGGATGAAGCTATGCAATTTGATATAGTTACTGCAGTAGTTGAATATCCTGAGATTAGTACTAGACAAGTTAGTGCTGTCTTGGATCTATCTCAGACTTCGGTAGTTTTTAAAACATTACGTAAACATAAGTTCCATGACTATCATCCTGAATATGAACAAAATATTACTGAACAGGATTATCGAAACCGTATAAATTTTTGTAACTGGGCGCTGACAAAAATACACGAAGACCGATTATTTTCAGTTATGTGTTATTTACTGATGTAAATTTACACATGTAAACCAAATCGCAAGAATTATCACCATTACGATAACGAAAACCCTCATTTTAGAATTTCGATAGACAGACAGCATCGTTTTTGTTAATGTGTGGGCAGGTATTATTGGTTAATACATAATTGGTCCTTATTTCTTCAAAGGAAATCTAAATGGAGAAAGATATTTAAATTTTTTGCAAAATAATCTACTTGATTTACTTAAAAACGTACCAGTACATTCAATGGCGGTTTATGCAAGATGCGGCTCCGCCACATTACAATCGAAATGTTCGCAGATTTTGAATAACTTATTTCCCAATAAATGGATTGGACGGGGTGGTCCAGTCAGTTGGCCCCCAAGATCTCACGATCTAAGTTGTTTAGATTTCTTTCTTTGGGGACATATTAAAAATCTTGTTTATCAAGAAATTTCAGAAAATGTAGAAGATCTGAAAAACAAAATACAAAATGCTTTTCGTACAATTACACTAGAAATGTTGAGAAATGTTCAGCGGTCATTTAGATAAAGTTATGCATAGCAAATATTGGGCGGAATGTAGATCACTACTAAAAAATTAATTTTTAATAAATATTTTTATTGTTATTATTATGTATGTTATTAAAGTCATTATTGAAAATGTGTTCGCGTTATTTATAGTTTATTTTCAATCAAAAGCAGTTTTAATTTTTAAGTATAAGGCTAATTTCAAAAGTTGCTAACTTTAACCCATGCAATGGCTATACCAAAAGAAAAGTAATTTAATTTTACATAATTCTGCATAAAAAAATACAGGATGTTCTATTTGAAAAAAAATGTTTTTGAGTTTAAAGTTAGCTAAATGTGACCTGGAAAATGTAACACTTAGTATATTATTTTCCAAACTGTTTTAATTGTAAAAGTTAGACAATTTTATGTACTTACGGTATACCAAAAATTAACTTTTGATATAACATATGGAAAATGTTATAAGGCTCCATCCAGATCTTTCCAACTGAAATTTTTTTCTTGTTATGTTAAATACCTCCGATACCTTAGGGTTTAGCATAGGGTGCGATACATGTTTTTGAATTAAATTTTTGTGCTCTTTCCGAATTTTAAAAAATATATTGGGTGTACTATTTAAAATAAGAAAGTTAGTTGCTGTACAGGAAATATGTAACACTCTGTATTATCACAGATATTTTTAAAAAATACCAGAAAGGTTACCAACAACTTAAGATAGCACACATTTTTTTCTAATAAGTAGCTAAGGCGCTATAGAGGAAATACGCACTAAAAACTCACCCTGTATATGTACTGCAATTATTTTATATAATATATCCTTATTTAATGAAAAAAACACATTCTTTTATTAGAATATATCGTTTAGAATAAATGTAGAACATTAAATAATTTTGGCCTCGTAGATTGTTCAAATACCTGTATGTGCGACGCCTAGATCTTCTTCTGTTTGTCCGTGTTAAAAGAACGACGGCAAAATTATAGGGAATTAGAAAGGGACAGAAGTGACGTCATAAATAACGTCAACGATAACTGAAAAATTTTGAAGTAATTCGAAAAATTTTAAATCCGAGTGCCGAAATAAAATTATAAACGATAATAAAAGTAACAATTGCACCAAATTAGAATAAACCTTTAAATAATTTAACAAAAGGTGAATTTTAATACGTACCCGAGTTGGTGTTCGTTTGAAATGTGTAAAACTAGCGGCCCGGTACGTGCTTCGCTACGTATAAAGTGAAATATTAAAAATAGTACATTAAGAAATTAGTGGCTTATGGCACTACATTATCGCACGTGTTCAAGTTGAACAAGTGCGATAATATGCCATAAGCCACGAATTTCTTATACTATTTTTTTCTATTTTACCCCATTTTTAACGGTTTGAAAGAAATAAAATTTTTCAGTATTGCGGTAATCTAGTAGTGCTTTGTGAATCTAGTATTCTTTTACTTTTACAAAAACAAAAGAAAATTTAACACAAATTTAATTTTATTGCGTTCATTTGACATTTAAATTTCAATTATTTGAATTTAAAGATTAAATAAATACCGTTTGTTTTTTGTTCCTGATATTGTATAATAATTTTATTAAATATTTTGAATTACAAAACACACGTAAATAGAAGTATAGGTTATGAAATTAAATTTTCGTTTATGCGTCTGCGTTTGCTTTGTATAGGGAAGAAATTCCTCGTGTCTCGTGTCCCTACTATTCAAATATTTGGGTATTTTTAATAATAAGTCTTCACGACTTATAAACAAATTAGCTAGATAATTAAAGTTTATCATTAATCTATACTATTAATATGTATGTTATCTGCCACTTTAATTTAATATAAATTAGTACCAACCCTAAAAAAAAAAAGCAGTAAAAAAAAGTGTTCCGTGAAAAAAAAACATCCAATAAAGCACTCAAATGACGTCATCAGAGCATCGAAATGTCGACATTAAATGGGTAAAATAGAAAAAATTTTATTTTAACATCAAATTCGTTTATTCAAACAAACACATATTTTATTAATTGCTTGCAATTTTGAAACCTAATCCATAACGTTTGGATAAACAATATTTTTTGTTTTTCCATTTTGAGCATGAATAAACAAACGGCTGGGAGTACCGACTCTGGAGCAGGTAACATAAAGTTGGCCATATGAAAAACATGATTCTTCCAAATTCACACCACAAACGTGAAGTGTTTGCCCTTAGGCCTTGTCATTTTTCGTTTTCTTTCTTTCTTTTCCAGATAAGTACACGGGGTGATAAATGAAGAACCGCTCGACCGATTTTGTGAAAACTTTACATAAACCATCTACTAAATAGTCCGAACAAGGACTAAACATTTTTGGATAGATGAGCCCGTTCTTGAGTTATAAAATTACAACGATAAGTGGCATTGATTTTTATATAGATAGATTAAAGTAGATGTGCCACTAACATTTAATAAAAGGCCCTGGGCGAGAAAGAAGTCCTAAACGATCAGCAGCAGTGCAGATTCTACCGAAGTACCTGGTTAATGACGAGATAATCTGGAAAAGGGCAAGATTACAAAACAAGAAAAAACAATTTAATCACGTTACCTGCACTAATGGCCGAGGTTTGTTTAATATTGTAGTAGTTTAGTTTAGTTATTAGTCCACTTTTGTAAAATAATTTTCTCGCACACAACAAAACACTTGATAGAGACGGGCGAGTCATACAAAAACACGTAGTCGCAGAATTTGAACGGCGGTTACACGATTTCAATTTAAAGTAATTGTTCTTTTTTAATTTAATTTTTATGTTTGTGTGTCTGTGTAAATAAAAAAAAATGTTGTTGTTTACGGTTTGGTTTCATTTGTTGGTAACATGGTGAGATCTAGTCAGTGTGTAGTGTGCCAAAAATATTTAAACAATCTGAACGCGGGTGCTACCGAAATTATATAAAAAACATAGAAAATAATATTAACCACGATCCTAAAAAATTCTGGACCTTTATTAACAGCAAGCGTTGTACCTCAAGAATACCCGGGCGTATGGTTTACAATAATGTGGAACTTAGGACACCGCAGGATATTTTAGATGGGTTTGCTGAACATTTCAATAAATCATTTACAAGGAACACTGAAAACTCCTGAGCAAACATGTCAAGGACCAGATAGGAAATTACAAAGTTACTGAGAACATCGTGCTTCGACACCTAAACAAAATCAAAGCTTCATTTATTATGGGCAATGATCAAATACCGGCCTTTTGGTTAAAGATTGTGCATCTATCTTTGTCAAGCCATTAACGCATTTATTCAATGTTATACTTGCCTCAGGGGTATTTCCAACACTTTGGAAGATCAGTCGTATTACTCGTATATAAATCTAATGACATAAATGATATTGCTAACTATCGTCCCATAGCAATTTTGTGTAATTTTTCTAAAGTTTTTGAAAGTGTGTTAGCAGAAGAACTATATACTACTGTAGCTTCTACTTTATCACCCCATCAGCATGGGTTTATGAAAAGCGATCGACCGAAACGAACTTAATAAATATAAGTCAAGTTATCTCAACCGAACTCGACAAGAACAATCAAATTGATGTAATATACACGGATTTAAGCAAGGCTTTTGATCGATTACCACATGCACTTATTATTAAGTATATGAAAATGTTTGATATCAGCTGTAACATCATAACGGTGATCTCGTCTTACTTATCTAATCGTATAAATTTTGTGTACTTCAAAAACAATGTTTCTAAAAAGTATAATAGTGTAAGTGGTGTGCCTCAAGGCTCCAACTTAGGACCTTTGCTATTTCTGTTGTTCATAAATAATGTGTGTAGTGTACTTTGTAGCCAATATCTTCTATATGCGGACGATATTAAATTGTTTTATGTAATCAACTCTATGGAGGATTGCGCAACGTTACAGAATAGTTTGACACTGATGAATGAATGGTGCAACAACAATGGGCTACCTATAAATATCGCCAGATCTAGTGTGGTGTCGTACTTTAGGAAAAAGAATCCATTTATACATAGGTATAAAATTGATGAGAAAGAAATTACCCGGTCTAACTCAGTAAAGGATTTAGGTATAATTTTTGATAGTCGGCTAACTTTTAATGCTTATATCAATCATATTGTTAATAAGTCAAGCAAGACCCTTGGATTTATTATTCGAAACTGTAGGGAGTTTACCTCCACTGAATCTATCATAAAATTATATGAATCATTAGTTCTAAGTAAATTAACCTACTGCGCTTGTGTTTGGTCCCCAAAGCAAATTAAGTTTGTAAATCTGTTAGAGAAAGTACAAAAACGCTTTCTTAAATATTTGTACCTTTACAAACACCATTCTTTTCCTCCTTATAATATTAGTTACAATAGTTTGTTAAGCGAATTCAACTTTATACCGATCAAAACTAAGCATAACCATATATGTATATATTATCTGTACAAAATCATAAATTTTCTTATTGATGATCCGTTCATATTAAATTCGATAAATATTCATGTTCCACGCTTATGTGGTCGAAATAATCTAACTTTTGAGTACAAGACCCCTCACACACTGCATCATTTCAACTCACCATTGTATCGCATGTATATTTTATATCATACCATCCAAGATTATATTGATATATTTAAGGCACGTCCCAAAGAATTTAAAAATTGTTTAATTGAACTTTCAAGTGTATCTTAATTTGGATTTGAATTTAGATTTTTCTTTTTTTGTTCTGAATATTTCATATGTAAATTATTAGTTTTTTCTCTATAATTTGACATTAATGTCTGTTGAGAAATAAATAAATAAATAAATAAATAAATAAATAAATAAATAAATAAATAAATAAATAAATAAATAAATAAATAAATAAATAAATAAATAAATAAAAAAGAGACAAATTGTTGATATTCCTAGAAAAAAATTTTTTCAAAGAATTGTTTAAACATTTTAAAAGTTAAACTACCCGCAAACTTTGTTTACTAGGGTAAATGTAAATTACAAAATAAAAAAAAAAATCTTCTTAATCTCACAGCCCAAAAACTTCTCAATACATTGACAATCTATATTTTTTAAAGTTCTTGATGAGATCTTTTCGAACCTTAAAGAAAATATGGTCTGCTCCATTTCAATAAATGTAAGTTCATGGTGCCGCGACTCTTTGGAACACCTTATGTAATCGAAAATATTTTGAAAATGTGCACTGTATTAAATGTGACAAATTTTGAAAATTTTGTATCTTTTTATTAACTAAGTTATCCTTCGATGTCAGAA
The DNA here is from genome assembly GCA_030710515.1 of Abscondita cerata. NCBI lineage: Eukaryota > Metazoa > Arthropoda > Insecta > Coleoptera > Lampyridae > Abscondita > Abscondita cerata. Next base: position 152,780 of record JALBCR010000095.1, read on the forward strand.
GTTTAGGCAAACCTGTATAAGGTTTTGAAGAGTTTGTTTTGGGAGTCGTTCTGGATTTGTACTAAAGTTCTTTTAGAGTTTCGGTTCATTTTAGGACTCGCTCTTAGATTTTGTCTAGACTTGCACTTGCTGGTTGGTGTTTCGTTCCAGACGGTTAGAAGATACAAGTGCATTAAGTTTTTTTAGTATTTTCCTATCTTCTCCGGAGGTCTCCCGGCAATCCGATCGCCGTATTGGAGGTGACGTTTTTTTGAACTTCAAAATTCCGAAAAGCATACCCGCCGAATCCACTTTCAAACCACCAAAATTATTTTATTACTTCACACTATCAAAACCCATTCCGTAGATCGGTTGTTACTTTTCTTAATGAATTAATAATTTCGCTTTTATTTTGTTTAGTTTCATTTACGAGCTACATCCCTGTAGACAATCTAAAATTTAACAATAAGTCTGTCGACAATGATGTTAGATCTTAATTTAGATTATGACGTTGTAACTTTTATTTTATCTTTTATTAATTTTTCTCATTACATTAAACGATTTAATGTACATATTTTATACACTACTGTATGTAGTTATCTTTGATTCACCGTTTTATTTCAGCTTTTATTTAGATCTATAAAATGTACTAGAGGGACTATTTGTGAACTCCGAAAGTGACATTACTGATATTCACAGTGAGCGTGATGCATTCTAATAAAAATTATCTTCATTAAAAAAGACCCAGAAATTGATCTGGTAAGCTTGTTTTTGTTAATATTTTCTCATTTCGGTAAGTCTCATTATTAAAAAAATTGGAAACCCATACCTCAGAAGTGTACGAACCGACTGTTACAAGATATGCAATCTAGAACGAAGGTAGAATGGAATGAACACAAAACGATGCAACACTCCAAACTTTTTTAATTCTTGTAGTAGGTATGGCTATTTGCCCACAACGAGATGTAAACAATAAAATGAAAATACAAAAACACTCCCTTAAAGTAAATACAATCATTTGTTAAGATCAGCTGATGACGAGATGAGCTTGCTCCGAGGTAATTTGGTGTCGAAGCGGCAGTATCGAGATAGCAGCGTCGAAGAGAACTGCATCGAAATAACGCTTACCGTTTGGACATAACTGCGAATTAGTTCCATCTAATTTGTCACTTTGTCTACATCTTGTTGCAATGATCAAATTTCATAGATCAAATTTTTAAAAGAAAAAGAGTCAGTGTTATTCAGATATGTTCAACTTCTAATAAATGGTTAGTACATGACGGAGCACAAGTTCATATTATCAAGAAAATGTATTAGGTGCATAACGGGAACGCTTATATGATGTGTTTGTCAAAGTGCATTATTGTGAAAGTGTTTCTAGGCAACAACGGCTATGAATATTCATAAGCTTCTATCTTAGTGGAGTGGCAGTATCTCGAAAATGGTAAAGTCTAGAAACATATGTCATGATAACGAACGGAAGGAAATTGCATTTTTAGATATTTACATTTTAATATCTCCTAAACTATTGAACTATTTAAATATTATTGACCTCTTTTGAAAAAGCATTTTGTGCAAAAGGAGAGAAACAAGAGGGCGCCACTTAGTAGATTGTGTAGGAAATATTCTGGAGTAACTAGGAGCTCCAAACACAGAAACAATCGTAGACTAGTACAGATATAATTTTTGTTGAACGACTAGACCATACGAACACATAAATCAAATAACATAGACAATAAATATGAGGTAAACAGAGACACAATATAAATTATTTCATCAATAAAGAGAGTCGTACTATTTGTTCTCGTAGGAAAGTATCCGAACTTCCAAAAAAAAAATTAACAGCCGCGACGGTATTTACGTCTCTGGTGTAATTTGTAAATATTCAATAATATTTAAATTAACTACTAGTGGATATAAACTCAATGAAAAACTCACAATAATAGCTGAAGGATGTTCCTGTTGCTATCGAGGCTTTCATCGAAGATAACCGGTGACCTCTAGCTTATCTTTCGGAGTTAATTTGGCCATCTATATCTGGACATCTTATTCCTGCTACGTCTGTCTACTTCTCTACAACACTACTCTTCGTCTGTCCTGGAATATTGCATCTGCCACACCTGCCTACTTATGATCGCAATCTGCACACATTCAGATAAGTTGGAAATTATGCATGTTTTCTCTATTAAATTTATGTTTTACGCGTGATTGTATCTGTATTTCTACGTGAATTTAACAACCTAACTTTCCGTATTGCATTTGATCGATGTGATTTTTCTAATCATTCGTTTAATGTTATTGCGCCTTTTTACTATTTTAGATTTGCCGTCGAATACCGGTACCCTACTTAAATTTAACGTCATTAATTGCCACACGTATTCGAGTGTAGTATTTGTGTAAAATTTAAGTAACAGATTATCAAAGTAATTACCAATTTATACTGCGACCACACCCTTTTCCAGTGGCGTCGCTATCGGTGCGACTCTTAAATATTTTGGGCGGTTCGAACACTTTTTTACGAGAACAAATAGTTTTATTTAATTACTAGCTGAATAATGTGTATTGTTCTTTTATCTACACCATATTATTGTTTTGTTTTATGTGTTCTTGGGGTGTAGTTTTATCTCTTTTTTAGTCTATTTTTTGATCTAATTACTCGTAAGTACACCCCAATCTCTCTTCGACTAATAGAGCTATTTTCAACACTGTGACTTAATTTATAGTTTGTTTACAAATAAACCGTAACAGTCTGATTACATGTCCCCAAAGTGTTTTTAGGATACTTCCAGTATCGGAACGTATTATAATGTGTACTAGAAAACGTTTTGCATAATAATTTTTAAAATTTAACCAAACATATCAAAAATATTTCAAAAAATGTATCGCGTAGTAAAAAGCATACTTAAAATAAACATGTAAGACACTTGCGTTGTCGATGCCCGTCGTGGATCAGATGTCTAAACCATTACCGCTAAATTATCGCAAGAATTTTCCTCATAAAATTTGAGCCAATGACAAATTTCTATTACTATTTAAACAAGTGTAACTTCATGCTGCCCAACAAAAACTGAACACTCTATATAAACAAAAATTTAAACATGCAGCTTTTTTTATAGAAATGAATACAGTACCAAACATTTTATACTGATATTTATACACTACAAACCGAAGCCGGAGTAATGACGAACCCTGTATAATCATACATCAATACTTAAATCATAAAGTGTTTGTGATTTAAGTAGTTATGTATTTATTAACTCTTTTATGTCGAACTTTCGAGTGGATTTTTATTATATACACTGTGTCTGAGATAGAGGGCCACAATGGGGGTCTTCAAAACGGTACGAGATACAGATTTGGTTAAATGGGAAAAAGTTGCGTAATCAAATGCCTAAGAAAATAGCGTTTAGAAATCTCCGAAAATTTTTGTAGTTTTTAAGATTTGTGAAAAAATTTAATTTTTTGATTATGCAAAATATTTTTTTCTGACGTTAATATTTGGCCTAGAACAAAATCAATGACACTTCTCACAGCAACTTTTTATGGTCTTTAACGTGGCATTGTCAGTTTTTAATCCGACGTTTTGTCTTTGCGGAACCATCATCAATTTCTTTTTTTTAAATATCGCCCGTATGTTTTGATATCAAATTCTAAACGGCTTTTTTATTTTAAATTCAATAATGTATAGCACTTTATGGTTTGATTGCAATTTAGTCTATTTTTCGGCCTTTATCAAAAAAATTCCTATTACGGACCTTTACACAGTTTTTTAATTTTTAAAATGTTAAATGCAAAAAGTAAAACGTATGTCGGGAGCCTTCTTAAAAACGTGTGTTGTGTGTAGCACCTACGACGAAAGTCGAATTTTCCGCCGATGTCGCTAATTTGCCATTGATGGAAATGTTTAATTCACAAAAGATTCGAAGACGACGAGCGGACATTTTTTACTTCCTGCGACTTGGGTGTATCGGCGTGCCTTGTGAGTTAAAAATTTTACACATGAATGAAGCAACGTGCTTTAATAATTCCAAGTCGAATTGGTGTTTAAATTGAAATCCGACCGCATTCACCGTAAGTACTTTCTTTTATTTTTGAGTTTCGTAGTTGTGTGGTTAATTACGACGTATGCTTTAGCACGTGCGTTGACTTCATATTCTCATCGTGTCTTACACCTGGATAATTCCTGGAGGTGCTGGAATGGCTAACCCTTCGTTACATAACTTAACGACTACCACGGTTTCGCATTCAATTAAGCTGCCAACAGCCGGTGAACTTTACGGGCCGCAAGGTCGTTCATGCTGCATAATTGCTACTTCGAGAGAACATATTTGCTATCCGTTCTTTACTACAAACCTCCCCTGAGGGAAATCCTGGAGTTAACTATCTTCTGGAGCTGTCGTATACTGTCGCTAGCAAGAGCTTTCCTTCTCGGAACTGCATACTACAGAATACAGCTAAGTTTTAATGTTTAAGTAACCTATTTACTATTAATGCGTATGAAACTCACGTACATGTGACATTGAACGGTTTGAATCTCTAGCTTTTAAGTAAATTTTTATTCGGGCTAGACTCCACCACCGACGTTTGGTTTTGTGTTTAACTAGCTCCATAAGAGCTTGGACGCTTTACATAGAGTGGTAGAAGCTAAAACAAAAGGCCCTTTAGGTTGGCGGGAGCTACTTACCGTGTTATTCCGAGTTTAAGTTAGTTTTCAGTCATTGTGTGTAATTGACGTGTGTACGTCGAGCCTTCTTAGTAACCAATCCTCAATTGGAACGTTAACTTTAATTTGGGGTGTAACTATACAAAGCTTAACTAAAATTTGACACATTCATTGCAAGCTTTAATTATTGTTGTTGCTAACGCACGTAATCATATACGACAGTCTCTCTCTATTTCTGTCACATTCTTCTAGTATTTTAAGTTTTATTTGCTATATTGAATTGTTTATTTGTCTCTCTGATTTGTGTTCGGTTTAGCGTATTAGACCTTTAGTAAAACCTATTGAACTCCTGTTGGTCGGTTTTATTTCTTCCTATTACCCAGCAGGTGGCGCCTTGTTTGACAGCAATCTATTTCTTGATAGTTCCTCAAGGACCTCCTCAATCTACCGACTAAGCTGGACACTGCTGTGCTAACTACTACAAATACTGGATCCTCCACGAATTTAGTGGGCTACATTAAGCTAAATTGTCTTGTTCTTCTCTCTAAGTTGTACCGCTAGAGCCGTCGCTTTCTTTTATTATTTGTAAACTACAACCGTTACAAACAATAAACAATTAGCTATATCGATTAAAATACATGTAACTTAAATGTTTACTAATGGTCTAATGGCTCAAAAACTGTAAAAAGGTTCGTAATTGGAATTTTCTTGATCAAGACCGAAAAACAGACTAAAACGCAATCAAACCATAAAGTGAACATCATAAAATTTGAAATAAGAAGGACTTTCAGAATCTGATATCAAAACATAGAAGCCGTGTTTTAAAAAAAGAAGTTGATGATGGTTCCGCAAATATTCAATTTCAACGGATGAAACTGTTCTTCAAAGAACTTATTACAGAAAAGTTAAACAAGAATTTGATTTGAGAGTAAAAATGGTGAAAATAATATTAGAATCAAATATTACAAAGGTCTACCAAAAATCGTTAGTTTAAACTGATTAAGCCCAACTTACATTGCTACTACCAGAATGTAAGAGGATTGCGTTCTAAAACCGACTTATTGTACACATCATTGTGTGATGTAGAATTTGACATTATTGGTTTAGTGGAAACTGCACTTGATAGTGATATAAAAATTGTGAAATAATACCGGAACATTACACAGTTTATCGTTGTGATCGTAAATTTGACTTATTGAATAGATCATGGGGTGGCGGTTCATTAATAGCAGTACTCAATAATATTAAAACTGAGTTACTAAACTTACACTCAATTACGGATCGTGTAGAATATGTTGATGTTGTGGGTTGTAAATGCTTTTTAATAATTGTGTTCTGACTGTGTTTGTAATTTATATTCCTCCAGATGTTAATGCAAATAAATTTCAGCTTTTTTCGATTTATTGGAAGAATATTTTTGTGGCAATTCTGGTAAGGTAATCATCTTAGGAGATTTTAACATACCATATTTTAATAACTCTATTTTTGTCAATGATCCTAAGAGTAACACTATGTACTCATTTTTGAATTTTGCTAATCTGAAACAATACAATAGTATTCCAAACGCAAATAACCGATATTTAGATTTAGTAATTGCAAATATTATGTGTTATGTTAATAAAGAGGAGCAATCACTGATAAAAGAAGACAAACATCATCCATCTTTAAACGTATCTTTACACATGACTAATCAAAACTTACCAAATTTTACATGTAATGTTGCCAAGAAAGGATATAACTTCAAAAACGCTGATTATTTAAACTTATATAATGCTTTGTTTAAGTGTGATTGGTCTTTTTATATAATTATACAAATGTTAATGAAGCATGTAACGCATTTTATAATGTAGTATATTCTTTATTAGATCAATATGTACCTGTATATCGATCTTCTAGACTTAAATATCCAATATGGTTTAATCGTAAACTAATTGAATATATCCGACTAAAAGATAAATATTATCGTACATACAAACGGAATAAACTAGATGCTGATTATGAAATCTATAAACGTCTCAGAGCTTTAGTTAAATCTGAAATTGTCATTGCTACATAATTATCTTCGAAGTGTTGAGCAATCTATTAGGAGCGATGTTAAATATTTTGGAGTTTTGTTAACGCTAAAAGGGAAAAAGTAGAATTCCTGGCTTTATCCGTGACGGTAATATATCATTTGATGATCCACAATCTATAGTAAACGCGTTTAGTAGATTTTTAGTAGTGTATACAATCAAGATGCATTAGGTAATGTAAGTACTTGTTCTTCTAGCACTATCTCACGATACGGTACTTCTCCAAGCTTTATAATTCAATTTGCAAATGAGAATGATGTTATCGCTTGTATTAAAAATTGAAAAACAAAAACTGCAGGCCATGATCAACTGCCTTCTTTTGATTAAAGATTGTAGTAGTGTCTTTGCTAAACCATTAGCCACATTAATTAATCTCTCATTAAAAACAAGTACATTTCTGAAGTATGGAAAATAGCACGAATTTGTCCAGTCCTAAAATCAGGTGATCCATGTTTGATTACAAATTATAGACCGATTAGTATATTAAATAATTTTGCTAAAGTTTTTGAGGTATTTCTTTATCGGAATATTTACTCAAGTGTGAAATGTCGTATATCGACTACGCAACATGGCTTTATGGAAGGCAGATCTACGATTTCGAATTTAGCATATTTTAGTCAATACATCTCTACGCATCTTGACCATAATACTCAAGTTGATGTTATATATACAGATATATCAAAAGCATTTGATCGTATTAACCATAAACTTTTGATTAATAAATTGCACACTTTTGGTTTTTGTGACTCATTAATTTTTTTACTCACTTCTTATTTAAGTAATCGTCAACAGTATGTGTCATACAATAATGTTAAATCAGACTCATTCATTGTACCCTCAGGGGTACCACAAGGATCAAACTTGGGCCTCTTATTTTTCTACTATTCATCAATGACATTACTAATTCCATTTCTTGCGAAAAACTATTGTTTGCTGATGATTTAAAAATATTTCGTTCTATATCTTGTCCAAATGATTGTTTAGATTTGCAGTTACAATTTAATGAGCTTCAGCTGTGGTGTAACCTTAATTTCTCTCGAATTAAAAATTGAAAAGTGTTCAGTTATGTCATACAGTAGGAAACAACATCTTACTAATTTTCAGTACAGAATAAATAATGTAGACTTAAAGAGAGTAGTATTGTTAAAGGATTTGGGTATCTGGTTTGATTCCAAGTTATCGTTTGTTTCTCATATTGAAAAAACTCTAGATGCGTCGCTTAAATTATTGGGTTTTGTTATTAGAAATTCAACATCTTTTGCCAACATTGATATAATTAAGTTATTGTTTTTTTCGTTGGTTAGATCTAAACTAGAATATGGTTCTTTAATTTGGTACCCATTGTATGAAACACATAAAACTAATCTTGAAAATATACAAAGAAGATTCTTAAAATTTTTATTTTATAAAATTCATGGTTCTTATCCAGATAGAGGTTACAGTCAATACATGCTCTTAGAGGAAATGAAAGTACAGTCGTTAGAAGTACGTCGAAAAATAACAAGCGTGAAATTCTTACATGGCTTACTCCATAATTTAATCGATTGTCCTGAATTACTTAAATTAATAAATTTTTATGTGCCTCAACAACTAACAAGACACTCCAATTTATTTTACACCCCTTCTGCACGCACCAACATTATGTGCAAGTCTCCAATTTTCATTATGTGTTATAACTATAACTCTATTGATAATGATGTAGACATAGTATCACTTAATGTAAGAGATTTAGGTTCTTATTTTCAAAATACTTAGAAGTAGTTTTATATGTTATATTTAGTTTTACCTTTAATTTTTCAAATTGTTTGTATTAAAGTATAAATTTAAGTTTAAGATATTGTCCTATAAGTGGGTAATTTAACCTGTTGGGCGATTATTCAAATAAAATAAATAAAAAAAAAAAATGAAACGTCAGATTAAAAACTGACAATGCCACCTTTAAAGACCATACAAAGTTGCTTTAAGAAGTGTTATTGGGTTTTGTTCTAAGTTAAATATTAACGTCAGAAAAAATAGTTCGTATAATCAAAAAATTCAATTTTTTCACAAATCTCAAAAACTAAAAAAATTTTGCAGGATTTCTAAACGCCATTTTCTTGATTGCGCAACTTTTGTCCCATTTAACCAAATCTGTATCTATTACAGTTTTCATTACCCCATAGTGGCCCTCCTGATCTCGGTCTCTGCAGTGTATTGTGTGTTCTTACTAATTATGACATCACTTCCTGAATTTAAGCCACCCTGAAGAAGCCCTCATTTTGTGAGCAAAACGTCAGCAAATTAAAACTAGGAAAAGTGTTTCATTTCGCTTTGCCTCCACTATCGAGATATAACACTATAAATGCTAAAATCTAAGTTTGGATGAATAATATGTATCTTTAATTGCTATAAAACTTTTAATTTTGTCTCTTCGTCAATAGAAATTAAACTCATTTTATTTAAAATAATAATACAACCAAAATAATGAAATCGGACTGGGGACTTGAACCCACGTGCGTGGATAATTTATCGGCAAATCAACAAGGGCAGTCTTACGCTTTTATTTAATGTAAGCTTTTTACTATGCGATACATTTTTGAAATATTATCGATATGTTTGGTTGAATTTTAAAAATTATTATTCAAAACGTTTCTGGAAATATCCTAAAACACTTTGGGAAATATAAATCGTACTTTTCAAATTTCCCATGTTAAACAGAATGCTTGAGATTTTCCGGGATACACGGTATACCAAATTATAAAATGTCTTTTTATTTTATGATAAAGTAACATGAATTACATTTATTGCTGTAAATCACTATTTCATGCATATCCTGTACAAGAACCCATTAGAAAAACCAGAAAAGTACGTTGTTCTTATCTTGTGAAACATTAATTAATGTACGCAATTAAAGATATTATAGATTATTTACAAACAGAACATCTAGACCGTTTCCGGCTTAGGTGCCATGAGTTGGATAGCATCGCTCAATAACTACCTACAAAGAAGGATACGCTTATTCAGAACAAGTGTTGAAAAGTCTTTTAAAATGAAAGAAGAGAAAAAGAAAGTATAAACTAATTGATGGAATTAATGTTTATTAGAAAATATTACAGAACAAAAATAACAGGTTGAAAAAAAAGGAAACTCGTGGAAAACTCCAAAGTAACCTTAACCACAGCAATCCAGAATGTTTTAAGAATTGCGCGAGCTGTCACTGTCGGGACAATACGACACAAAGGCAGCTAGACGAAACGGAGTGACAGGCATCTAATCGATGCTATTTTGCAGCTGTCCGCAGTGACGTCACAACCTAGATTTCCGACTTCTTTGAATGCTGCTGGGTTTAATAAATTAATTGATTAGATTTTAATTGAGCATTATACTTCCGCCCCACGCGAAAAAGCTAATTTTTTTTTCTCGTCCTTGACGATGTAACGTTTGAGGATTGCTTCCTCTCATTGATTCTGGTTTGTAATATTAATCATGGGAAGTTGAAATGAATTTGCAGGAGAAAATAGAAAAAGTGAGGATGAGCCAAACAGGGGAATCTCAATTTAACTGCAAGTGACACGGAATACAAAGCAATCATTTGGTACAATTCAGCTCATACTAATTATCCAGCAAATAATTAACGTTGTTCTAGTTTAGATCAGTAACAGTAGAAACCACATAACGAGGATCTGACACTAGTGATCCATCCCACAATAGCCGAGCATTCATGAAGATGACAGATTCATCACATCCGACGTTAATAATAATTCTAACAATATGGATTGTTTAAGCGACTTCGTCGGTGGACAGATCTCATCTAGTTATGAAAGGCATCCCTGTTCGCAGCGTCTAGAATTTCTCTAGAAATTCCAACAATAACCACCTAACGAAAACAATCAGAGCTGTTTTGTAATAATTTGTAAATTAAAAGGAAATAAATAATAAATTAAGCGTGTTAAGGACAGCTTTGGTTGCTTAACGTTGTTTCGTTAATGTGATTAGTAATTACCAGGTTGTAATCAACATTAAATAGCAGCTCTAAAGTCCAACAGTTCTGTTTATTAGTATTAAATAATGCCGGGAGTGGAAATGGTGCGTGGCCAATATGATGAGTAGGTATTTGAAGATCAACGAAGAGATCGCATCAGGGATCATCGGGATGTCAGTTCACAATATACACACGGGGTTGATGCTATTTTAACCCTATTGAATGTGATCATATACAGTGTAATCCCACCGCTCATGTTCTGCCCGACCGTATTTTCACTACACTTCATGTTTATACCACCAAAAACCGCAGCTCGCAAATCGCTATCCCACATCGGTGTCCAGGGTACACATTTACCAGCAATACGTAACC